>DWPT01002795.1:0-15510 GCA_018251895.1 Agathymus mariae mariae | reverse complement strand
GGTCAGTCTGAGCCTCAGAACCTCGACCGTTGTTAAGGTAAAACTGAATGCTTCTTGTAGTTTTTTCTACGGATTTGAAATAAACAAACTCGCTGTACCTGACCTGAAATATAACTGATGTTGTATTTGTTAAGACGCAGAATAATAAACCATTAGAATTAAAGAATGAAAAAAAAAACATATTTATTCTGTGTTAAATTTGCAGTACAAACAGGAACAACAATAATGAAAAGAATCAACTGCTATTACAATCATGCACAATGGATGAAACTTCGTATCGAATGCGGATTCATTTGTTCATGTATGAAGTTTATGAAGAATACTTACATGTTTAGTTTACTTTTCATTTAAATAATATATAATCTACAATTTTGTCTAACCTGTTCCTTAGTAGCTGGCACTATATTCAGGGCGACAATTTTTTTTTTTTTTAGTACAGGTTTTAATAATAAAAATTGAAAGTAACAACCTGGTTTTAAATTGGAATAGACGAATTTTTCTTAATTTTAGAATTAGCACATAAATCCATAAAAGTGTTCGATGATTTAATTTAATAAAATCTGTATTTATAGCTGAGCTTAAAGCGTAAAATTATTCCAGGAAATAAATTCGTCAGACGAACCTTCAGTGAATATACGCTTTCCTTCTGTGGAAATAAAAGAGACTTTAGAATTAAAAGCAATCAGAGAGAAGTTGTTCGATATTCCAAGTTTATCGAAGAACGCGGCGAAGTTCACTTGGATGGAGCCCGATAAAATAGACCACGAGAAGCATATAAAAAATATCGAAGTTTATTTACACGAGATGAGACCAAATTTTGAGAGCCTGAAAATTAATCAGCAGAATGCTTTGCGTGGGTTCTTATACATTTTATCGGGGATCTTTGGTAGTACCAACTTACCGCTCCGCAGCATGGATATATCGTTGGAGTCTCAGTTGTCGGCGGGGGCTGGGACGGGCAGCTCGGCCTCGTTCGCCGTGTGCCTGGCCGCTTCTCTGATCCAGTTGATGAAGTTGAAGAGTGATTCGGCGCATACTGAGTTCAGTACGGATGATAAAAAGATTATATCTGCTTGGGCATATAATTGTGAGCGAATTATGCACGGATCGCCGTCAGGTATACTCGTATACATTTCAATTCGTTTTTCATTATGCACTTCGTAGATTTTAATTAAACCAATATTTGTTTGTATTGTGTCATCTTTATTTATATATTGTGTGCGTGTGAATGTCACTGAACTCCTCCTCAATAACTGGACCAATTTTAATGATTTTTTTGTGTGTTCAAGGGGATTTGATGATGGTTTAGATTTACAATTTGGTCCACTGGAAAATGTTTTTATGGAAAATGGAAATTTTCGACATAAAGACGTGTGTACAGGACAACGTCTGTCGGGTCCGCTAGTATCTTATATCTTTATGCACTGTTTGTGATCAAAAGTGGTTTACTAGTTGAGAACTAACTATTATTGATTGAGAGTTGCCTGCGTTAAGTAGTCTGTCGCTGTTTTGGGTTTTGACAGGCATAGACTAATCGATGTAAACATTTTGGTTGCAGGCATAGATAACCTAACATGTACATTCGGCTCTCTCATCTCGTTTCGCAAGGGTGAGGAACCTAGGGTGCTTTCCCTGCGATTGGCGCTGCGTATCCTGCTGGTGGATACACGCGTCAACCGGCAGACCAGCGCCCTCACCAGCAAGGTGGCCGCGTTCCGCCAGTGGAACACAGCCGCCGTCGACTGCGTCATGGATGCATGCGACTGTGTCTCGCGTACCGCCATTCAGGTAAACAGTTTTATGTGATGATTAACGATTGTCTTCTCTTAACAGAATTGTGACCAAATTAATTAACTAATAACTAAAGTGTCTAAATATAAAATAAAATTGTACATAACTGTGCTATTGTTTTAGATATTAGAGAGTATATCAGCGAGTACAGATAATACAGATATACAACGGCAATATCAGCGTTTAGAGGTACGTGTAAAATGAACAAAGTAATGTAATGAAATGTAATTTATGTTTTATATATTTTGTAAGAACAATGAAAGTCCTTTACACTACTCTGTATTAATAATGTCAAGTGACTGTCATATCTGTGATTTATTATCTATGCCTGTTCGCGCCCTCCTTGCTACTCGCTATGAAGATTGTACTGCATGCTTTCTACAATAAATATATTCTACTACTCCAGAGTCTCTCCTGCGTGCTACCCTGCTCACACATATCTATGAGAACGCTGCGAATTACACTGTGGAATGCAAAGTTTCTCGTGATACTTTTTTCCCCGAATCTCATTAATTTTTAACAATGGCCAAATTTTAGACTAATTACATGCCTAAAGGATCTAACTCAATCGAATGGGAGACCGGCTGACGAAGCATCAGGTAGTATAATTGTTTATTGAAATGATGACGTGCAGGAGTTGTGGGACATGAACCACTGCCTGCTGGGCGCGCTCGGCGTGTCGCACGCGGCACTGGAAGACATACGTCGGGCGGCGCGCGCGCACGGCTTTGCGAGCAAACTGACTGGCGCAGGGGGCGGCGGGTGAGAGAGGCTTGTCGTCGTACTAATGAATCTAACGTTAATAATATACTTTTATTACTATCAATGAAGTATTGCCGTGGTATGTAATGTAACACTTAAATTTTCATAGATACCACAAACGTTTCGCTACTAACCGACGTGAGCTTTAAATCGATTATTGATATTTCATAGTAAACAGGCTCGTAGTTCATGTTAATTAACCAACTGGACATTTAACTGTATGTAATCGCATCAGGTACGCAATAGTCCTGATCCCGCCGTCCAGCCAGCCGGCGAGCGTGGACCGGCTCGGCGAGGAGTTAGTGTCGCTGGGGTACCGCGTGAGTGACACGCGGCTCGCGGGCCCCGGAGTGACTCTGGACTCGTGACGCACGCCTCGCGACGTTACTCAGCCCGCAGCTAAGCGCGCACGGCCTAGCTAGAAGCGCACCTTTCACAGTCTGTACTGTGAAGGACGATTTTACTATTTTGAATTTATATTTTGCGAAGTGTTTTATACTAACCGGCCATCCTGAAAATAAATTTAGTTGGGTTAAAATAGTATAGTATTCAAAGCTGATTAGCTTTTTTAAAATTACCTGTGATCTGTTGGAATGCGACGTCGAGTAGTACCGACGTTTTTAGTGTGACCTTCGTAAAGGCGGGGTGATTTACCAATCATGTTCTATGTCTGTCATATATATTCAGTACAGTAGCAGCTAGTCTTATATCGCAACATTTATAATTATTTGTCTTTAGGTGGCTGTTGTTTATTATTTATAACTAAGTCAATATTCGACCACGGTCGTATGGACGGGTCGCAAAGGTTTAATAATTTTAATTAAAGTTTTGTATGAGGTACATTTTGAATTTACATTTTTTATGCGGTTAATTCATAATTGGGGATTATGTTAGATTTTAAACAAGTAGTCGTTATACGGAAATAAGTACATTATAACATATTTAAAATTTATTATTGTTTTTATACATTCCACAAGTGTAATTCGTTATTTTAGTTTAGTTTAAGTTTATTGTACCTTTAGTTTAAGCCCGCTGATTCATCTAAAAATTAAACATGTGTTTTTATTTTATTATTGTGTTAAAGTTGATTATAAAAACACATGTTGCAGTATGTAAGACAATGTCTTACGGTATGTTCCATATTAATGAAACTATCATTTTTAATCAAATATATATATATATATATATATTATACTTTTATACATAAAAAATAATAAGATTGCGCGTGTTAATTGATGTCGTCTTTCATAATTTTATGTCGTTAATTATAAGAACAAGTTTTTTATTACGGACTTTAATGAAGGTTGTTGTATTTCATCGATAAGTCATAATAATAATTATAGATATTTAATAAAAATATGATATTAGTTTCTTTTTAGTGTATAGTTTTATTTTTGATCTGTTGAATGGATTATTTTGAACGGACGAGGAGTTAATAATGTTATACCAAACATGATCTGAAGTGCATTTAATTTTGATCACAAATATCAATACATAATTTCATTGCAGGTCAACAAAGTGATTAGTCTTAATAAGCATACTTTGTCTTGGGAATATGAATACAAATGATGTAACAACTTTTGAAACTTAATAAATATTAATATAGCAAATATTAAATTAAATACATAGAATTTAAAAATGTACAAGGTTTAAAACGACGATGGTTTTGTAAGACACTTATAGAACGTAGAACAAATATCCAAAACATAATTAACAATTCATAGTTTGTTGGGAGGCCTTCGATAATAAGGCTCAATTAACATATGACGGAGAACACGTCGCGTGTATTCGTATAATGCCACTGCAATAAATAGATGATTGGACATCAGGTTTAAAGACGAATCCCATAATTCGTTACTTCATCGAGGGTAATCTATCGAAGAGGTAAACCTATCATCTATAAGTTAGATACTCGGCGGAAGAAACGCGACGTTTAGTGCGTCATATTTGGTTTTACCCAAAGTAACTGTATAAAAAGCGTTTTAAAATATTTTCTTCATATAATAGATCCTATTTATCGATCACCAAGAGGTTAGAGTCGGTATAATACCAAAATTGATAAGGTTTTTAATTGGACATTAAAGCATGTACTTGTAACAGTCCGTAAACGTGTGTTAAAGTTACGTATTACATTTTACGTACGGGAGAAAATATGGTAATAAAATTCACGAGGCTCGATGATGTTTTATTTGTGGATTGACATCTGTGCATATTTTCTCTATGGCAGGGGGTTGCCAGGCTATACGTACGTGCAATAAACTCACAGACCGTTACAAAGTACGTCAACAATAATAAGTAATGCATGATGTTGTATACAAACGATATTTAATTTGTAGAAGTTCTTTTATCAGAGCAATAGAAAATATTGGAAAAGCAGTTATTCTAATGGAATCTGTTACTCTTATGTCTACAGATTAAAATTTATCAAGTCAAAGCACCATTAATCTCTCTAAACAATGTAGCTTATTTTATACTCAATATTAAAAACAAAGAAGTCAAGTAAATTATAGTTAGGTACTGGCACTGACAGTTCTTCTCTCTAAGACCTCTATAAATCCTAGAGATACTGGTCACCTATAAATCTATAATACTTCATGGATAAAGCAGCAAATCAGGTATGTTTATCTACCATGTTTTAACAGTTAAAGTACTATTTAAAATCTATAAGTTATGAAATGGAATAAAAAAAATATCAATATAATATATTTTTTACAATAGCTAGCTAAATTAATACTGAGTACTGAAAAATCTCGTAAAACACCGAAATGTTAAATAATAATAAATAAAATAGATTTTAAATTTTAACAAAAACTTGTTAATTACTACATATGTTATGTGTTAATTAAACAAATTCAATGTAAATCGTGATTTTTCACCATAGACGCATAAGCTTACCCATATTGTAAGATTCCTTGCGGGCTCCGGTGCGTGTTATCCCCGTACTTTACTACGCAATGGAATTACGAATGTCGAAGTCCGCACAAAACAACAGAACCAACGTTCACATAAGTTGTTAGTGTTGGAAGGAACTCTGACTAGTTATCGAGCACTTACCACGCCTTTCTATGAAAATAAGGCACCCCCTAGTTTAGGCGTAGTGGTGCAATAAATTTCTAAACCCTACGCTGATGATATCAAATATGCATTATTAAGATAATTAAATGATTCATAGTCCCTATAATATTCCAATATAATTACAACCTCCTACTTCTATCAGTAATTCAGATTATTTCGCATAGACATATAATACATTAGGAAATATTAATATTCCTGAGACCTGTGACACTCCCTTACATTTACAAAGGCAATTGCTTATCTATATATTCTACATAACAATCATTCTTATAATATATTATTATTTACTTATAAATATCAGCTGGCTATTATATTAATGAAATTAACTACAAGCGACTGGCAACACTGGTGCTTAGGCGCAGCGCGGTCTCAAATCACAATCAGCTGTATGCTAAATATAAGTTATGTGTGGGAAGTGAAAAATATTACTTTTTAAAGTGGTTTCAATGTAACATTTTTAGTTATTTTTGAGACACGAGTTGAGTATTATATAAGTATTGTTTTCATGTTAATTACAGCTTGGCCACACCATATGCATATGTCATATCACAAAAATGTGGCTTGTTATAGAATTGGACAATTATGAAATGGTCATAAACATTTAATGTTAACGTGACGAAATCAGTTGTGTAGCCAATCGACAAATGTATCATTTCATGTAATGCAATCTTTTCATGAGATGGTCGACAATTTTATCAAACGATCAACGATACGGTCCGGCCGCGACATGTGCACTGCGCTGTGCAACCGCCTACAACTACGCAGTGCACTTATGTAACTTTGTATTTACCCAAACTTTACATAATAAACTCACTCGCTTACATTTCGCAAGATCCGAATAAAAATGGATATTCCAAAGTATTTGACAAAACATATTAATGATAGCAATTAATAAATAATAACGAGAATTCGACTCGAATACTATTCACAGTACATGGAAGACGAACTATTTACTAATATAGGTTTTATTACGGCAGTGGATAGAATTCTGTGTCGATAAAACTATTTGAAATCGGCTCAAGCTTCATTTAACGGCATCGGCTTACGATATATAAAAATGAAAACACAATAATAATAACATAAACTCAACTACTTTGGTATCCGATACAACCAAACTGTTCATTACTTCGGTTCGTTATCTATGACTACAGTACAAATAATATTTTAACCAAGTTAGCTATTTATAATAATTTAATTGGTCAACGTTGTATCCACACTCTGTTATCACAGATGTTACGTGTTTATTATCCTTCACGGTAATTTGTTACGGCTTAAATTATTCAATCCTACAAGAAACGTTCGGAAACTGTTATAAACGATACAAAAAAATAAATTTGATCCGTGCGGTTCATTAAATTAAATGGAATTGCTTTGGTGAATACGACTATTATCACGAAATAATACATTATGAACTTAATAATATCACCGCAACATTTTAAACATGTTTATAATATTAAGTTTCAACAGTCAACTATTATCAAAGAAACACTACAGGGGTCTAATTAAATTTGTGATAAGGTACGTGTAATATTAATTTCGTATTAAAATACAGAGTAAACATAGAACTTCGAATCCAAAATCCTTAATTAAGACAACACAAAATGACTATAAAGACAAAATAAATAAAAAAAAAATCTCACTACGAACTTCGCAGTTGCCTACGGCAATTCTCCTACTTTGCACTGCCGACAGCAATCCAATAATTTTATTCGTAATGTTTAACTGTGGTCCTACCTTATGATAAGTTTTACAAAGCGTCCCAAAAGGTAAGGACCCTATCGCGGAGTGCCAACAGTAGCATGCCCTACAACTGGTAGCCGGGCCGGGCCTGGTGGTTGGTCTCAGGCTCCGGCTGGATGAGCGGGGGCGCCAGCGGGTCCTCGCTAGATGTCACCGTAGTCGACGGCTGTACGTCTGTGAATTTTTTTTTTTTACACGCTTTAATTTATGCTAAAGAAATCTAATTTAATATGATTAAACTATTGTGTATATAAAATGAACAGAATAGTTGATATCAGCATTATAATAATCAAGATTAATATAACAAGGACGCTTTAAGGAGATTAGTGTGTACAGTTATGATTAAGGTAGTGAAGGCTACCTTCATTTTCATCTTCCTCGGAAAGCCATTTTTGAATGTCTGATTGGTACATTCGTCTCTGTAGGACTTCCTTTGTCCTTGGTCTGGACCCAATAAAAGTAACCTCCACCTGTAAAGCAGAATAACAACTAATAACTATAAATATAATGTCAAATAGAAACGCAATTAAAATGCAAGTAATTCTATATCTTTTTTTTTTATTTAAGCTCCATTCTATCTAGAGGTTCGAGGATTTAATTTATTCATAGATAATATAACCAGACGGATTACGGTTTCGTAAGCTGGGTGTTTACCCAGCTTAGTCCGACGTCTCGGGCGAGTGAATGTTAAAAAAATGTTATCGCTCCTCTAAAAGTTTCAATAAGTACACTAAGAACAACCCCGAAAGGGCTATCGCATTAAAGCGTGTTTTCCATGAGCCCAAACAGATAATCTTCTACTAGATTTAATCTGTGGCCACATTAGGTAAAAATATATAACAATCGTCCTGCCGTTACCCCGGGTGGTAGCCAGGCTCTCAGCTGGTCGGCCAGCGCCCCCGCTGCGCCCAGCCGCTGCGCCTCTTCCCAGCTCGTGTGTACTTCCTCGTGTAGGAGTTTCTCCTCTGCAAAACAACCGTTAAAAATATTTTACTTTGTCCGTGTGAAGTGAGCGATGAAATTTATGGGTTGTAACGCAGCAACCCCAATCCTCTCTGGCTAAAAAACGCGTGCCACAAAAAGAAATGACTGTCTTTAGTTCAGTGTCCCGGCGTTCGGCGAGAAAACGTTATCTGCCGCGTAAACTGACTTGTTAATTCCGTAATATTCTGAGTGTAACCCTTTAAGTGACTAAACTGTGCTAAAGGGTTCATATAACATGGGGTTCTTTCAAATATTGTTGATAAATAATAATGTTGTTGACCTGTTGTTGTCAATGTCACTTGGCGGCAACGATCACTACCTATAAGGTGATCGATACGCTCGTGTTTCTACGTATCGCTTTAAAAATAATATACAACGAAATTGAAATGTAACGATGGAAAATTCATTGATGTTTTAAACCGTATCAAAAATGCACTTCAATACTCAACCGTCTCTCTTTGTTGTGCTTCGCTTGTACTGTATCCTAAACCTGAACGCCTCTAGCACGCTGGCCACGACTATTGTCAGGACCACCATCGTGAATAGGTAGAATACCTGAAGCATAATAACAATACATTAAATTATTTTCAAACAATAGTGTGATCAAACACTTTTCAATAATAAAAATTCGAAATTAAATCCATTTGTTATGCGACATGGCAACACGACCGGTTGGCTTCAGAATCAATGCAATTTACACGTCGGTCGTCTTCGATCGGGAGCAAGCCGTAGCGTTACGGTCAGAGGTGACAGTACCATGAAGTAAACTCTGCTGAACTGTCCAGCGACGGTGGCGTACGCGTTCATCAGGATGAACCAGTTGTTGACGACCGTGAGCTCGAACAGCGTGACGCCGCTCGTCAGGATGTTCTCGAAGTTGTTCAAGTAGTAGTAGCCGAGCGCCGTCGAGCTGTTCTCTGAGTACTTGTAGAAGTCCTCGACGGTGGTGTTCCTGGATAAAGGCAGTAAGTTTGAATTTTTATTTAATTTTATTCTAGTTAGGCTTGGTCGTTGACATATAAACGAAATCTTGTTTTTTTGGTTTTTCATGTTTCTCTATTAGACATCCTCACTTGTATTCTAGTCGCAGTATCGAACAAATGTGTAAGTTTAATATACCTCAAAAATATTTGAGAAAAATACGGAATATATCAGATATTTAGGTGAGTCCAGGATTTAAATGTAGGTCGAATACGATACAAATATCACACCACTAATTTGTCGCTACTACCTAAGTAAAATTACTACGACCATTAGGAACCACACACATAAGAACACGGTTGGAGTGTCGCAACTCGTTAGTGGTAACTACTCACACGCAGCAGTTGCGCAGGTCGTAGCCCGCGAAGAGCTCCATACCGAGGATGGCGAAAAAATAGTACATGACGAGCATCACGCAGCCGGCGGAGGACATGAGCGGCGACAGCAGCACCAGCGTGCCGAACACGTCGCGGTAACGCTTCTTCAGTTTGTACAGCCGCATCAACCTGGTGCGCACGGAACGTTCGCTCTTTATTTGATTTTCACGCAACTACAACTAGCCCGGTGAATAGAGATCATGGATTTGTATTGTTTAACAATTACACGATTGACTATTGGCCATTTTATAATGTTGCGACCGATTCATGAAAAGGTAAACTTTACAATTTCGCCGCGACATAATTATAGTGTGAAAAATACAATGACAAAAATTACCGACAAGTATGAAAGAGCGAGATAAAGAGAAATTCTCACGATCAAACAAAAGGAACATCAGGCGCAATATAATATGTTAGTTAACTTTGGTGAATGGTTCCGGGCTTCGATGTAACTTGTGTGTCGTGTGGGGGAAGAATCTAACGTATTTTACACTGAGATCGAACAGTTTCCGCCCGGTATCCTGGAGACCATGTTATCATTCGAAGTGACTTACCTAAGTGGCCTAAACATGACTACAATGAACAGCTTGGGTGCTATGCTGAGCAGCACGGCTCCCATCAGCGCCAGCAGGGTAACGCTGAGGTCGAACACGTTCCAGCCGCTCTCCAGGTACACTGCAAGACCAGACGCCATCATGCGCAACGCCGCCTCCACCAGGAACACTGGAATTGATAATATGGAACAAATTATTTTTGTGCGAAATGTGACCTATCATGACTATTGAAAATTAATGTTAATAATTTTTTAAAGAATAAACTCAAGTACTTCAATAAATAATTGGAGCTTCGGTGGGCATTTTGTCGAACAAAATAAAAATCTTATAAGCCACATTTGTCCACTAAATATAGCGTTTAAGTTTATTATATTTAGGTGAATCGATATGGCAGACAACTATTGTATACGCGTTAATAATATGATTGTAATCTAAGTTTGTCACAGGCAGGTATACATGGCGTCGGTTATAAATAAGGCATTTTATTTCAGCTCACAGGTATATCATATATCTGTGATAGATTTGAAACATTTTCAATACAGTCATTGTATAAAATTTCTAAATAATTATAAATTGTTGGAGTTTTAATAGTTTACAGACTATGTAGTTAGTAATCAGTTTATGGAAAAAATTGTAGATAGAAATTACTGACGCGTCAGGAAGAGCCAGGTGTCCCAGGAGGCGCACAGCAGACGTGCAGAATCCTGCAGGTCGCCGGCCGCCTCACACACGCGCACCACCATCGACACCCCGTTGCCCACGATCAGTGCATCTAAATAGAACAAATTTGTTACCAATAACCATTTCTTTATTTAGTCGTGTTAGTATATAATATTTTTTTTACAATTTCTATCGTAAGTTCAATTAAATTATCATATTAACATTGACACTGAATGATGGTTATCTGCGATAAATAAACACAAATATTCACACAATATATGAGTACAGTTAAAGTTAGTTGTTTAAGTATTTTGAGTGCACGCCATTTACTTTCAACTTCACAAAGGATGCGACTTCCCTGACTCTGCTAACTAAAACGTTGCGACCAAATATATAAACACAAAATACAAAACTCACATATAATGTACTCGAAGTACGGCCAGCGGACGGCGGCGGCGGCGGCGCGGCCCACGGGCTCCAGCGGCGACTCCGCATACCACGGCGCCCGTGACGCCTGCGCCGCCCAACGCAGCGCGAACACCTAATAATGTAACAAAATAAGTTATAAAAAAAAATATATTGTAAGTACCGACGTCCATTTTGGAACGAATCTAATAGAGATTATTAATAACATTTAAAATAAAATCAAAGTATTACATTTATAGGTGTAATATTATTTTAAATATGTAATTCTACATGTCAAGACACCCGATCGTACCTCGTAGACGTTGTCGAACTCCGCGCGCGACAGGCCGCCGGAGCCGCTCGCGTTCAGCTGCTTGAACATCAGGTACACGTCCAGCCCACCTGCGGGTGCCGACCAACAGATGACCACGCCCCGTACGTGTGAACGTTTACTTAATAATATGCTCAATTCGATGTGCTCATGCCAGAGTAATAATACAACTGTTAAAATATATAATAGTTTTCTTTCACAATAATGTATATTTTCCTGTTTATTTAATTTTATTACATTCTTTAACATATTACTTTTTTCTTCGTTACTTCCTTTAAAAAGATATCAAGGAAAAAATAAACAAAAACCACTTTAATGGAAATAATATTTCATAAAGCAACATGCCGGTACATGGTTATTATAGATTTGAGTTTTGTACATTTACCTGGCCATTTGATGACAACTACCAGTACAGGTTTTGTTTATACATAATTGGTCATATGGAGTTATCTCTGTTTTCTTTCTAAATGTCTATGCTCGATGCTTTTGGTGTACTACGTTACAGTAACATACTGTAGTGCGGCGCGTAGTGGCGCAGCAAGCCGGCGAAGTGCCGCAGCCGCACCGCCCGCGGAGCGCGACGCGACACCAGCAGCCGGAAGGCGCGTCGCGCGGCGCCGCGGCGGTGTAGCAGCAGCGCGCGGCACTTCTCGCGTTCGATGCGGGTGAACGCTTCGTATACCACGGCTAACATCTGGACGAATGCATGGATTTACAAAGTCGTCCTGTTAATTTTGCTCTTAAGATGACTGTTTCAAGTTGCAGTAGCACAGATGGAGGCCCACAGACCTCGACAACAGATGTACACCCGTTAAAGATTTTAAATATACAGGTATATTTCTGTACATCGATGGTATTAAACCGTCTATTGAACCAAAAATATTAATTCTCGACGTGCACTAGGTGTTTCAACAGTTGGACCACACGTTCAACCCTGCCCTGTGTATATGTACGGGTGGTCCAATTGTTAAAACTTCCAATTCGATCCAAGCCACTTCAGTACGTATGTCTACATGTGTTGCCCTCCTTGTTAGTAAAACAACGCGACGGTAACCAGTTTTTACCTTTTAAACGTACAAAAGTTGGGTCGAGGAAGTTATCGTTAATAAACTCACCAAATTCATGAGGACGTACAGTACTGTGATGATGTACAGTATGAAAAACACGGCGTACCATTTGGACTTCGCGTACGATGGCATCATCACGTCTGGGAAACTGACATATAATTAATTATAAATCAGAGTTCTCTTCATTTAAACGGAACTTATGGGACCTTCGAAAATATTTTGAAAAAAAACGAAACTAGTATTTTTTCTTTGAAATAGATACAGCAAAATTTACTTACTTATTGAAAAAAATTGTACTCATTTAGTTACTTATTGTGAAAATTTAGATTTATTTCAAGTACGTATTTGATCTTAAAAAAGTCTACTTTAAACATCATGTTGAAATGCAGTAGAACCTATAGGAAAGTCACAAATCAAATACTATATTAGGACCGAGTTTCGTATTATGTTCTAGCCCGATCAAGCAAATTTTTTTCAGTGATTTATTAACACCATATTAACTTGCATTGTTCACTCTAGCAGTCGATAAAATAGCCCAACGTTGTCGAACGATATGGCCAAACGATAATAATAGGTAATTTCATATATTATTTCTTGAAAAGGACATTTTTTGAAATGGCTTATTTCATGATTTGGTTACGTGATAGATACGTGTTGCTGAAGTAATACGACTTGGTTGTAAACAAGTAATATGATTTTTTTAACTCAATTCCTACTTTAATTAAGTAATTACAATTATTAATATAAATATATACATTTATATCCTGCTGAATATATTTATAAGAGTTTTTTTTGCTCCCTAATAAAACTAAAAATAATTAATAAAACAGTACTTATAAGTTTTTCATCGGCGTACAACGCCATCTATGCGACAATATTGGTACAAAAATTAAAACTACTGTATTAGTTTAACGAACGAACATCGTAGTTTTAGTCGTGCAGACAGATGTCGCAATGAAAGCTTATAATAACATTAATTGCCTAATTAAATTTCATTGATGACCTAATATTTGCAAAATAAACTGTATTATCATCAGTGTCATCCAATACAACTTGAAAAAAATGTATTTGAACATGAATGGATAAATATAAAGTATTTTATTAACGATTGAAAATTTGAACAACATATATAAACATACAAATATATAAAATATATATAGGGAGAATGTAAGCTAATAGTAGGAATTAAAACAAAAGTCATGCACTCACTTGGCTGTAGTGAGTAACACAAACATGCTGACGAACGAATCGCTTATAGTCTGAAAATGGCCGTTGTCGACGTGCTCCGAGAACAAGTAATAGCCGAGCAGCGAGTACGTGGCCACGAAGAACATCAGGAGACCTGCGACGGATAAATAATAAACGGTTCATGTTAAAAGGCAACCACAACGTCAATTTAGCAATTTAGCAAACACGCCATTAAATTAATATCAATGAATTTCCGCAAAGTAACGTCCGATACTATCAACTACAAACATGCCATGTTAAAACTTTCACGGTTCATATTGAACAGAGTATATCTACAGCCCGGTAACGATCAAAATATTCAGAGTTACCTTACCTTACCCCCCTTCCAACTAGGGTTACCAGTTTAGTTGCTAGATCCACGTCGGTCAATTGTAAATCACAAGTGTAATGTTGGCCGGTGCGACGCGTGAACTCACCTAACATGTCTATAATGGGCGGCAGCGACTGCAGGATCTGCCGGATGAAGCGGCGCACGCCGCCGCAGTGACGCGTGTCCACCAGGAAGATGGGGCGCAGTGCCCGCGTCACGCGGAAATGCGACGACTGCCGACAGAGCACCACCACCGCTTCCAGTACCATTATTAGCAGAGTTACACCCTGGAAAAAATATGTATGCGGTGTATTAAAACGGTCACTTTGGAATAGAATAAAATATTATTATTATGTTGGTAATATTGGAACGCAATCATTTTAGTTCCTGAATTATCTGTGGGCGTCGCTAGTGTCAATGTTATAAGTATTCTTAGTACTCATACCTACCTTTGTCGTATCTTACAGGCTCAAAGTTGTAATAATAAAATATATAATTTACCACAATCACGCGACATTCCTTACACACCACAACAATGACAGAACAAATAAATAAAAAAGTTTTATTAGTAGTTGTGGATTCGTTAGAGATCTGTTACCACATTCAAAATACCTCCTTTCATTTCCTTCTGCGAAGCTGAAGGGAAGTCACAAGGAATTTGTAAGGATGGACAACAGACTCGAAGCCCTACAAATGAACTATTAATTACTGAACAAATAGTATTGTTACCTTTATCATGGTTCTCTTATGTTTGAGTATGGTGCCCCAGCCGATCCACTTCAGTTTTAGATGGAGCTCTATTCCTATTACCGAAAGGGCTAGTAGTTCTATAGTACCGTGTGCCCAAACTGGTAACTGAAAATTAAAATAAAAAACGATTACATTTTATGTGGGCCTACTTTTTATGTAAGTGTTCTATTGGGAATTTGATATTGATACCGAATGATTTATCGCAACGATATGTAATTATGTAATATCACAGATTTAGCGATGAGATAATTATAACGTTAAGCATTATGGCTACTTTAACCCCAACAAATGAAACATAATCAACCGTAGCCATCTTGTTAAATGTGGCTGTAATAAATTATTAAATTAACTACACCTACATTAAAGATCCATTATCTATTCCTCCGGATAAAAAGTATACTAGATTATGACCCATAATATAATTTACTAATATACGAAGTATTATCTTAATGTGTTCAGTGGTTTTAGGGTGATA
>DWPT01002794.1:0-15511 GCA_018251895.1 Agathymus mariae mariae | reverse complement strand
GGTCTTACTGATGTCCATGGGCGACGGTGACCACTTACCATCAGGTGGCTCGTCTGCTCGTTTGTCGACTATTTGTATAATAAAAAAAAAAAGATAACGTCTCAAAATATAAAACGTATCGAAGATTAAAACATTGAACTTCAAAAAAAATTATTTTCTTTATTACACATTCGTCATTAATTTTTTATGTAAATAATCGACAAACGAGCAGAAGAGCCACCTGGTTGGGAGTTGTCATTCAAACGTAGCTTAACAAAATATTATTATCGGACAGTTATAAAAACAGTGATCACAACACGCTGCAAATTTACATCATTGCATATACACTACATACTGGTTGGCAAAAGAAGTATGAAAAGGTCATACCCGGCGTGCACCGGTGTCGAATCAGGCGTGCACCAGGAACCATAGGACCCCTTTACCCGCGGATCATTGACAGTATTCGTCCCCGACGGGTGTACGGTATGCTGTAAATAATATTTTGAATTGAAATAACAGTAACAAACTAGCACTTCAAATAGGACTGTCTTCTGTAGAGAAATTTAATGTGACTTCCAATTTTCTAAACGTTGTTGATTTACCCTTAATATCTACCAAAACGAAGCCTTAGTTAATACCATACATAATGGTGTATTATGTAAGTTTGGTATTACTTATACCTATATCGTATTAATTCAAAGATGGATGGAGATATTTATATCACAATATCATGTCCTTAGTTCGCTCCGTGTACTCAGCCACGCAAAAAAGGAAATTTCATTATTTTTTCATTATTATTTTAATCTAAATTACAGTAATATTATCAAAGAGAGTGTGAATATTGTGAGTTTTGTTGTTTGGCACTTGTTTGAAAAATTCTTTTACCATTTCAAATATACCTGGACATTGGTATTACTGATGGACACAGGCTATATTAAAAATATTAAAAGCTATATCGATTAAGGTTTCAGATTGTAATAGAATTCTAACTTTATTAAACCGCTCCCGTTTTGGTGTAGAAAAACTACGCATTACCCTTTGCAATAGCACATACATTGTTTTAGAATTTTGTTTTTCTTATTCTGTAAATTAGAAATATATTAATTTATGACTTTTTTATTAATGGACGGAGTGAAATGAAACGAACTTTAAATATTAAATGATGCTTACTGCAACACACGATTAAAAACAATAGCGAAAATACGCACAAACGACAGACACAAATTCTAACAAGTATTATTCTGGATTCTATTGCGTTAATAATAGTTTTTCTCATATATTTTTCCGACCTAGATAGAGATTCCATTATTAATAATTTCTTCTAAAATAATATCATTCGCAAAGTTGTCAAACCTACTGAAAGAAATGTCGTAAAGGATTGTGAATGCCGCATCAATATAAATTACATGAAATAGGCAGAAATCGCGATCTCTTTGTAAACTTGTCGTAGGAGATGTACGAAATTCTTTATGTCCTTCGTTCGAGGCAATGGTAGGCAAGCTATAGGTCACCGTTATAATTCAGAATACGATAGGAAAACATAAGGAGCGGGCATCATTTCTGAATTTACGAGTCCTATAAAAAGGCCGTAAATTGCCGTCGGTAGCCGTCTAATCCAAGGGAAATTAGGATAAACCTATACGTTTCATGTTATGATTTGACACAGTTAAAAGGTGTCTAACACGCCTTCTTTGCGGTTTTTTAAATCTGGTTTAATTGACTGAATTTTATCGAAATCAAGTAATTTTACATAGACATCTGAATATAAAATGAAATTTTCAAAATAAATAAAATTCATACGCACTGTAGAACTTATGTTCACCTGGAGTGGAAACATTCACATCTATTTATGTTGCTATGAAACAAAACGCTTCAAATAACCTTGTGTTTCAATTTAAAGGACATAATAAACGGCGCCTATTACAAGCGAGATAGTTCATCTCAGTCCTCAAGAGTAACGATACATATATGGTCATTTTCAAATAGGATTATTGTCCGATAAAGGATATCCGTGGGCTACAATAGCTATAAAATGGTTTGTTTGCTACTTATAATAAACTTCTCGGTTCTGTACATGCTACATGCTTTCATATTAGTGCTAAATGTATCAAACAGTTTTTTTTTACCAGGAATCAACTCGTTAGTACTGTTGGATCCGGAGCATTGGATTATCATCGTGGGATATATATATATTTAAACTATTGCGATTTCTAACTAGTTAGCATAAAAAATTGTTTACACTTGAACAACATATTCGACCAAGATCAAACAATTATTCAAAAATAAATTAGTATGAGTAATCTAAAAACAAAAACAGCGAATTAAAAAAAATTAAGCTTTAAAAATTACTCGCTCATTTTGCCTAAAAACTATTGTTACAGGTGAATTTTATTGTGTTTCATTTAGGTTAAATATTCTCAAGTCAGAAAAAAGGGCGTGTACATTTTCCAACCAATCGATTATTCAGTCATTGGAAACATTACAATCGACCAACAAGCCTCAAAAGGAAAGCACTCAGAACTCCTGTACTTGTTTTGGTATTCAAATCACAACAGCGCAGAGGTTAATGGCGTTCTGTCCTTGTTACCATCGAGGTACCAACCGGCATATCGTGCTCAGAGCCGATATCTTAACTAATCATTTAAATCGTAGTTCATACTAAAATAACTATTTTTGTTTTTTTTTTTTTTATATTGTAAACATATGTGAGGAAGCTAGTCGGAAGAAAACATGATATTATATATTTTTTTTTTGTATTTCTATTAAGTAATATGTTAACAGTTTTAGTTAATACATAGGTAACTGTGATAGCGCGGGTACGATCAGGTTAGTATTTACCAAGCAGGATAATTCTCTTCCGTTTAGGAAATTATGATATGAGCTGTTAAATATCTTACATACTTAACTGAACCTACTAAGATCGTCTTCAAGAAGTTTTGACTCTCTTCTCTTTCTCTATTTTTCAGTGACAGCTGTCAATCTTGTAAGCTATGTTTTATTATTGTCATTCTCCAGAATAATATTCTCTATAATACTAAACATGATTTTACTTTATTCTAAAGAACATAATCCGCCGTGCTGGCCAACAGTAGATTTCAGATTTCACCCACTTTGAGAACGTTATGAAGATATTTCAGATGTGTAGTAGGCTTGTCGCTACTTTTCCTTCACCAAAGGAAGTAATAATTAATTTGAAATACGAACATAGTTTAAAAAAGTAGAGATGCGTCCAGGATTCCAACTCGAGTCTCCCGTGCGACCGCCTGACGTGCAAATAGGCTACCACTCCTTTACTCAGTTAAAGAAAAAACATTGTGCTGAAACTTAATCGCTAACATTTCTTTATTATATTCCTAATAATGTATTAAATTTATAAAAGCTGGAAGTAAAAGAAAAATGTTGTGAGGAAACTTCTCCACTAACACTTCCCCAATATATTCTCACGAATGTATAAAGTGTGCTAAATCACACGTGGCCACGTGGCACGTTTTATGATCAGAAATAAAATTTATAACTTTTTATATAAATGAACATTTTTATAAACGAACTTTAAATATTACGTACTGCAATACATAAGTGAAAACCAGAATGTTATCGGTTAAGCCGTTTCTAAGATTAGAAAAAACGAACGAACGAACGACCAACAGGCAAAAATTCCATCAACCATTGTTTTGGGTTCTATTGAGTCAATAAAGGGCCTTAATAATAGTTTACTCATATATCGTTCTTGTACAGAAAGCGATCAGTTAACATTTTATTAAACGTATAAATAGATATTATTACAATATGGTAATTCATAAATCGATTTCACGTCCATTAAAGCGGGTCGAATTTTAGTAGTTTTATGTATAGTGTATATTTATTATATAGTCTTATCATGTCACATGAGACTAATTTTAAAAGAACGGTTTAAATATAAATAAATAATAAATGTAGATAATGTGCAAAAACATCTTCTACATTATGTATTCGTCGAACACGGGTAATTTTTCATATCACGTGTTGTAATCGATCTTAAGTAATTAATTATTGCTAGCTGGGCGTGGAACGATGAAAGACATTTACGCAATTACTTAATTACTTTAAATAGCTCCCGCAACATGTTATTTTGACCGGCTTATCATTTCTTACAATTACTCCTAGAAAAAAATGGGCTCTTCGATGTCATGTGGATGTTTTCCGTTTTGAAAGGAAATTTTGTTTAACTATGGCCACGATAATGTAGAGATGGACGATCATCGTCATTTCGCGATATGAATTAGCTACTCAAATGCCCAATCATTATAAGTAAATATTACATTACATGTGTTGTAAAAACCGACTGGAGAACACAGGACGTTCTTTATAACTAAGGAGGCACAAAGCGTTTTTCGTTGCATATGGGTGGCCGCAGTGTGTGATCGAGCTGAGTAACATAAATACCCCCAACAAGACAACAAGTAACAGGATGAAATTTTGCCACTAGCAATCATTCAGCTGTCGATGTCACTCGACTTTGTTAAATTTAGTCAATAACTGATACTCAGATGGAAATTACGTTATTTTTAAAACAATTGACAAATTTTTGTCCATATTATGATATAAAATAACTATGTGACGTGTAAGTACGATGACTGGCATCTCTTATAGCCGCTGTTAGGTCTCGCAGCACCAGAACGCATCCCTGAAGTAAAGCTGGTTTATGAACTATTCTAAGAAGAAGTATTAGAAAGAAGGTTATTATGGCGCAGGCGAACGTCGTATAGCGACACCGACCTTAGACAATTATACGAATTCGACTACACTATGACATGAATGTCGTTACGCCAGTAAAAATGTTGTTTGTAGCTATCAACAAGTAAATATTACAAATACTATAACCACCACAAATACTAGGTACGCAAGTAATTTTGTTTGTGTTAGAACCAAAATCGCGTGTCAAGATATCGTAAGCGCAGCTCTGAAACAAGAAGCCTAATTACGAACGGGCTTAATACCACAGATTAAAAAAGGATTAAGGACAAATTAAAAAACGACAGGTAAAGTGATGCGACACTTTTTCATCCGTCTTGTCGTTTGCCATGTTTCATACCATTGACAATAATATTATTATACTAGTCAGTTTTAGTTTTTTGGGTTTCATATTATTTTAAGTGGTTGCCACCGCCGATGCATATTTGAAAGAAAAGAAAAGAAAGAAAACAATATTTATTAATGCGGCTTTCAGCACAACATAGCGTAAAAAAGGAAAAATATCAAATAATTTAACCTTAAATCTTATTTGCAACACCGAGGGCGTCAGTGATGAGTTGTCAGCCAAGTAGGCAGAGGTACAACTTGTTGAGTAACATTCTGACTCTACAAGCGGACCAAATTTTTGTTTTCAGTACCTAGTCAGGCAGGGAAAAACCATAGACGATGCAAAAATACCGCAGGAACTAAGAAGGGTCAGAGCACAGTACTTTTCAAAAGGTGCCCTTGTCTCATTCGCTGTTCAGCGTGCAGAAAAGCAATAGAGATTGGCTTGAACTCCATGATGGATGTAGCCGTACACTCCTTAGGGTCGGATTTTCTACTTCAATTTATTATATGTATTGGATATAATGGATTACGTTCAATTGTAATGGCCGTTGGAATCACCGGTACCCTTCATATAATTTTATGACCACTATCAGTAAGACTATATTGTTTTACTGAAATCCAAGGTAATTTTATGTTTATGGATATATGAGTCATATAGATTTAACAATAAAAATACAAAAAATATAAGTTGGCGACAATTCAAATGTACAAACCTATAATTTTAAAATCTAAGACATAAAAGTCACTGAAACATTAGTACATCGGTATTGCTTACATGAATGAGCTTTAAGCATACAATTATAGGATAAATTCACACTTTGGGCCACTTCTAATAAACACCAGAATAGTCATTGAAATTAAAATGTTACTATTGTTTAGGTAATATATATATATATATATATATATATATGTCTATGTTATATAACACAACAGAATTTTTTTTTCGAAGATTTTTTTCTGCATACACTAAAATTCACAAAATTCGCACTCTCTTTTTAATTCGTATTCGACATCTGTCGTATTAAAAAATTATATA
The DNA here is from genome assembly GCA_018251895.1 of Agathymus mariae mariae. Lineage (NCBI taxonomy): Eukaryota > Metazoa > Arthropoda > Insecta > Lepidoptera > Hesperiidae > Agathymus > Agathymus mariae. Next base: position 9,435 of record DWPT01002794.1, on the reverse strand, counting down.
ATATATAGCCTATGTCGATCTTAAATAACGTACCTTTGAAATGGAAAAATATTTTTTTTCATATTGGTGCCGTGGTGTCCAAGATTACTTTTGAGAGCACTGCATACGACATAGGGTATTTATACTGGATATTTACGTTACTAAAATAATTTTTTTGGAATCACTTTTATAATAATTTTTAAATCCAGTTAGGTACATTTTATATGGATAATTAGCACGTTCTAATTTACAATATGAAAACTTGGTTATTAATGGTTCATATTATTAATAAACGTTTTATTATATTCTTAAAATTTTACATAATTGTCAGTTTTCAAACCTGAAAATTTTATGGTTTCTGTTATACGGAAACCCTTTTGATACTTTTACTACCTCCTATAAAATTTTCATACAAGAGCTTATATTTTAAGTATAAATTCGATATGATATGATAAAAGCAGGACTTTATTGATGGTCATACTGAAACATATGAGATTTGTATTTTTGTGGCTTTACTCAGTTACTTAAACATATATTAATATATTGTAACATTCATTTGAAGTGAAGTTTTAAAATAATCTGAATTTACTCAAAACCCAATAAAACTTACTTCAGAAGAATTTACGTTTAATAGAAGAAACCTTAATTAACTCAAGTACTTACAAACTTTAATTATGTTGTACCTTATTATCACTACTACCATAACTTATAAATCAATAATTATTATTATTTATGGAGCAAATTTTCCAAACACACATTGTTAAAATTAAAAATATATTTAACGGATAATTATCGTTACTTGTTTTTTTTTTTTTTTTTTTAATTAATTAGGATCGCTTACCACGTCGGCGGTTACTTCTAATTCCATTTTTGTTCAAAATTTCAAACAAAAACTCTCATGTAAACGATATTGCAAGATATTATATTTAGACCTAACATTTTTTATTTTTATTTTAAATGTATTCGGCCAACTCGTTCGCGGCGGAAAATTAAAAGCGCGCGCGACCACCGAGAAGCGCCTTCCTACACTGTCCACTCATAACACGACTACGAGCTACGGCAGCGATGAAGGAAAACTTCAATGAAACCTCTGTTGCCTTAAGAAAATACGAACACGCTCAAAAGAAGTAACTTGACAGGGTTGGCAAATTTAAATATAATAAACAATGACGTGTTAAATAATTACCTAACAGGATTCTGTTTTGTGACTAGATGTATAAGAAAACCTCGTGTTATTCGTAGTCAATTCAATTTCAGTTGTTTGCTATTCTATCATATTTGACTTACACATATATAGATCGTGTATGCCATAATACTAATTGTGCTCACAAAGGCAACAAATGTATTTTTCTAATTACTAAAGGAGGCGGCTACCACATAACCATCGATCCATGTGTAGTAGGTAAAATACGCCTGTCGTATAGAGATACTTTTAAAATTGGAATTAGAAAACACATATTTTTTAAAGATTATAAGGATTTTTTATGAAAAAAATACTTAAAAAAATATTTAAATTATAACAATCAATAAAGTTACTATGGACCAAAACATAATATTTTACTATTAATTGTATTAGTGAAACAAAATTTTTTGGTCCAAAAATTAATTCATAATAAATTGTTATTATTAAATTTTTGGAGCATTTTTGGAATGATTGATAATAAGAGAATTCAAATGCACGGCATACATGTAATTCACATTGTTATAATACTTAATTATAGAGAAAAATTAATAAGTATTTAAGTAAAGGCGAATACTAAACAAAAAAGATATCCTGCTTAAAATTGTCTGTTATTTCTAATTATTAACATATTATTTATTATTATAATTTAATTTAATTAAACAAATACATATATTTTTAACGTTGCTATGGACCATAGGTTGTCAAACTTGTTCCACTCATCAGCTACATTAAGGATTTAAATGAAGGTCCCTAAATTCATGAACTATGTGAAATAATACAATGTGCTACAAAGTTGTTAGAACATGAATATACACCAACAAGAACCAAAGTTAAAGAAAGCTGTGATTGAACGCAATTATTACGTATTTTATTTTAATTTAACGTATAAGAGAAATTGATTAACTGTCAACGAGGCAGCTCCATTTTCTTCTTAGATGGTCTAAATACTCCAGAATTTATTTCTATCTTATTATTCATAATTTACTATTAAGAAATAATTGGTTACCGTAACATAATATTATAGTGAGCAATTACGTCAAGTAAGTCGTTTGAATTAAACATAAAAAGTATGATTCAAGCAATATTACTAAAAAGATATGAATCATATTTAAACAAATAAAGAGCCTGGGCTTCCTACCTAATTAATTTACTTCAAGACTTGATTGAAATGCTGTTTATTACAATATTCTACTAAATATTACGCAAGTTACATTATAAGTAATACAATAAAGATGTCCTTGTAGGCTATTTTTTTTTTAATCTTATATCTTTAATAAAATAAAAATTGTTATTTAAGAATCGGACTACTTACCCCTTTAATCAGCTTAAAAAATACCATCTTCACACATCTATACTCGTTGTATTATTTAGAGAAAATTTTTAAAAGCTTTCACCAATGATACGATACTTTGTCGTAGATTCTCAAAGATAATATACTAACAATTTTTAAAGATCACTTGTAGTTTTACATGGTATGATTTTCAGGACCCTACTCATTTTATCCGTATAGTAATGTATTGACTGCGGTGTAAATATTTGTTGTGATACAGCTGGTATTGATTTTCGCCGTGATTAGATTTGATTCGTTTGTTTCTGACCATAAAGCAAAACAGCGCTTTCATCAGTGTTTCTCTTTCATAACCTAATCGTATCTCGCAAACTTATTGTATTCTACTAAAACAGCCCAGATAAGTTAAACTAAAATAAATAAATAGCTTACAATAACTACTTAATACTTAAAATTGTAATACTTCCAATTTTTAACACAAAAATAAATAAATGATACCCATTTTTCAGTGCGCGCGCATTTGATTGAATATGGTAGCTGAGTGTGTACCGTAGAAAATATGCTTTAGATAAAGCTTTGGTGCTACATGAGCTTTAAAATTAATCGTATTTCCATGTATTAATGCATTAACGATTTATCATAATCGATAAATATAATATGCCATAAAATTGTATTATCTGGACTGTTGTTATAAGATGAAAATTCTGCATTGCATATTTAACTGCTTTTTTTAAACAAAAGTTTAAATTATAGTTTATTTAACTATAACTTATTCTGACAATTGGTACAGTCGTCAATTACTTGTCAAATTTGACATTGTAGGTCGTCAATGCATTGTTTTATTTTTTGAAACATTGACAGTTGATAGGTCACTTAAGTGCCGATTCGGAGTTTTGAGATATTCCGAGATGATTTAATTATTTATCGATGAATTAGATATTCTATCATTAAATCAAGCCATTTGTGTATGTACCAAGTAAAATAACTTACAACTATGAATTTAATAATATATAATTAGCAAAGGCAGTGTGTCACTAATTTATTTTGAGAGATGGAAGTGGGTTTGTATTTTTATTATCGTTTGCGAGTATAGAGCCAAAATAATTTAAAAGTAGAAGTGGAATAAAGTACAATATTATACACACACACACACACACACACGCACATACATATTTATAATTGTTTTCGTTAAAATACCATACAATAAACTACTTATTGTACTCATTTTCAACTTTATAGCAGTATAGTAACATAATTTCAAACGAATTATGAACGTAAATATTCAAGTCATTATTACAAATTAACTTTTCAGATTCAAAAAGAAAGCAGGTTACATTAGATCAACTTAATGCTCTCATAGAATTTTTGAAAGAACATCAAGAACTTGCTAAAGGATTCACAAGAGGACGACGTGGAAAATTGCACACTTTGAAGTTATGGAATTTGTGCGCTAAAAAACTTAATGTGTTCAATGGCGGTGCGCACAAAGATGGGAAAGGTTGGTCCAAGGTAAATAAGTAGAATAATTTATTATTCCCTTCTTTCTACAATTAAAAAAATTATATTTTTTTTATTAAATCATTAGCTAAAACAAGTTTGAAAGAGGTTTCAATTGTCGAATTTATTGTTATTTTATTTCTACTGGAACTTGATTTATATTTAATCGACATGTAATGTCTTCTTGTTCATGTAGTACTGGTGTGACTGGAAGTACAGAGTAAGGAGACGAGCATTGGAGCTGAAAGCTGCACAGAACTCCAATAGACCCCTGCCAGAAGGCATCACAAGCTTAACTTCAATGGAAGAAAGCATAATGAGTATTATTGGAGAAAACTCTCTTGATAGTGTGGTGATTAAGACTGATCCTTTGGGAGAAGAGGTAATAATTATATATATAATCTGTTTCGGGTCAAATATGGTATATTGACTTCCTGTGCACTATAACTGTTATTAGTACATTATTATTATTATTTCAAGCCCCAATTGTCCTATGGTGGGATCAGGTTTCTTTTCATATTGACAGAGTTAAGGCTGTACACATCCAGACTTCTGGCCAAGTGTGGATTGGCAAGCTTCATGCACAACTGAAAACATTACGGAGAACTCTCAAGTTTACAGTTACGGTTCTTTAGGTTTTTTCAGGATGTTTAGTATCTCTAAAACATGTGGCAATTAATTAATATATAATGTTCTTAAAATGTTCTGCAATTTATTGTAGTATAATTTATGTGATATAATGATCATTGCAGGAGACATTTGAGGAGCCCAACAATGAAGATTGTAATAATGTTGCATCTTTTCATCGTTGTTCAGGTATTTGGGAATTTGACTTCACAAACTATCTGCATTTGATTTTGTAGCATCATTAACAATTAGTAAATAAAAAAATTCAGTTTCAGAATCAAGACATGTTAAGTCTAGAAAGAGGCGTCACTCCTCTAGAGATACGTCTGACATAATGGATATGGAGAGTCAAGCTGGTCTCAGTACTCCTCCAGACCAGAAACCCAGAGTGAATATAACAATTGCAGAAGACTCAGGTATAATGTAATTTTATATTCATTTTAAATTTATACAGTGCAGCAGTCCCAACTAATTTGACACTTCTTAATGAACAAAACCATGAATAAAACAGCACCAAATACCACCTTATTATTTGTAATGTGTTTATTTTTCATAATATAGACTGCATGGTATCCATAGCCCAGTATCTGAAACATCAAATACACCACATATATACCATATATACACTAATTAGTACACAAGATAAGTTCAAATTTCTAAATTCCATCTGCCAGAGATATGCCTGTGATATCCTAGATGGTGCGATGTGTTGTAATGAGGAGTGATTACTTATGTTCGATACACCTGGCTGAAAGATGTATTTTATTCTGAATTTTTAAAATGAATTAAGTAATAATAAATTTATTCATTTGCTAGATGGGCATCCTCTCCAAGTAAGTCAGTTGAGAAAGTAAGCGTTATAGTTCTGTGATTTTACATGTGTACAATCATAAAGTAATCATTGATATATTAGTAAAGTAATTGTATGAAAAATTTTAGAACATCTTGGTTCCAGAGTCCAGGCTTTTTTTTATACAAGTATCTTTCTAATAGACCCTACAAACTATTTAATATTATTTCGGAGTTTCACCAGTGTTGTAGGAGGGTAGTATATAGCCTCATGTTATTTGCCGACATTAAATATGTTTATAGCTTTGATTACAGATGACGATAATGCAGCTCGGTTCCTGCAGCTGGAGAGGGAAAAGCTAGATACCACAATAAGCATACAAGACTCCTTAAAAACTATTGCCTCTGAAATAACAAGACTGGCAGATGTGATGAATCAAATAAAAGATGTATTGGTTAGTAAATTAAATACCTGACCATATTTTTAATCGTCTTTTAGTTATTACATTTTCATTGTTAAAATTACATGGATCATCAATGTAATCAGACCATGCATAGATTACGAAAAAAATGTGGAAATTAAACCAATGTTTAAAAAATACAATATATTATCCACAACTGGATGGGGTGGAATGGAATTATTATTACCATTATGAAATGAAATATCGTTGAATATACTTCACTTTTTATATAATTTTATTAGCAGGAGGTATACCAGTAGCAAACACAATTCGCCCTTGTAATACAACCGAACACTCACTGAAAAAGAAATGTTTTATTATTTTTCTATTTAAGGAATAAATGAAAAGAAAAATGTAAATATGTGTGACTTTGGGAAAGCTTAAGACTATTCATACAGGACAGAAATGTACTATTGAAATAGTATATAAAAACCTTTCAACCTAGGTATTTTGTTTCTGTAAATATTATGTTACAAAATATCTATGTACATTTCTAAATGTCCTATATCGAGATACCTTATTTATTTTTTGATTAAAAAATTTAATTCACAAAAGTAAAACGAGGAACTTTTGATGGGATTTCAATAAAAAGGAAATTATTTAATAAGGTATATTAACGCGTATTAGTACGTCAAACTTTAAATATTTAAAGGTTTCTCAGTTCTTGTATACCGGACTTCATGTAGAAATGGATGTTTCTAGAATTAATCGACTTTGAATATACTTCGGTACCGTATCATTTGACCAATCACAGTGAAAGTTGTTCGCCCTAAACGTTTTATAATTAGGCACTGGACATCATTGCTGCGTCGTCAATATACATAGATATCCTCAATATCATTTGGAACGCACGTGTACATAGTCCACGATCATCTTGAGGCTCTATTGCGTAATTTATGCTAGGTGATCAATCAACAACAGAAATATATAATGGACAAGTGCGATTCTGTTGTTAGCGTAAGTAATGGGATTAATTATAGCAACCAAAAATGTATTTTAAATAATACTTTCTCAGTAGAATGTATTTATACTAACAACAAACTTAAACTTGATAGTTTTCAAAGTATATATATAATATTTCTATATATTAATAGCCGACAAGCGAGCCACCTAATGGCAAGTCGGCACCGTCGCCCAGCAAGACCGAATGTCAACCCGATGCGTTGTCGACCCGAAAATGAGAAGGTAAGAAAGAAAGTACTGTCTCTCAAGCCCCCAGCCGGCACACGACGAGTTCAGCGGCTGACTCGAGCAGGAGGGTGGTACTGATTTGATAATATTACTGATAATATAATCCTTAGGCCCAGCACTATCACCAAGCGGGCTGGCTTCTTTCGCCTCTTACGACTCCCTGATCTGCCAGCATGGGATTTGAGGGAGTTAACTAGGCCGCCCCAATACGACCAAAAACTAAAATATATTCAAAGTAAGTTTTGTTTACTAAATCGTAAATAAATAATTAATTAACGTATTGAGTAATTAAATACTTTAATAAAAATAAATCTGAAACCTGTAAGTCATTTTTGAAGACAAATTCACGAATACGTGCTGTGTATTTTTTTTTCATAGTTTTGTTCATATAATTAACATATTCGTTCATTTTCGAATATGACATACATATACGGCTGGTTTTGCTATTTGGCTACGGATTACTAAAACGCAGAAATGATATATACAGATAATAAAGTAACACGAGCATAATATCAATATTGCTAAATAGTCGTTGATTATTTATTAGTCTGTTATCAATCCATATTATAGTTATTTTTATTAGTCTGCGACATTGCTCGTAAGAAATACGAGGATCTGATAATCATTTACTCGTTTATAGTTGACTAGTACCCCGCCCTGCAGCGGTTTAGGAAACCTACGCCTTATATTAACAAACAGCACTCGCACCCGTAACTCTTTTTTTTTTTTCATGTTTCAACACATACATTTTCCGAATTTAAACGTAAAAGATTATGGCTCATAAATCTCTACATAAGTTATAAATATGCTACGTACCCTCTAAATTTGTTTGATTGTTTTCATCCGATAAATTGTTAAGCATCACAATTAGGCTTCAGTATAAAATAAGACACATTACTGCAAAGTCAATTTATTATATAGTTGGAAATATATTTTATGTTAAACTAATGTATATAAATATCTCCAATACTTCAACAATAAATTATTGAAGTATTAAAACCTTTTGTCTACTGATTAACAAAATGTACCTAATTAGGTAACATGAATTATTAATTGTACAACTTTTATCTTATAATATACATTCTCCTAATCGTTTTTTTATGTATATTTATAATGCAGATTTTAAATAACTTTTTTACATTTATCTTATACATACATTTGTCTTATTTTGTGGCTCTATCTCGTAGTCCCGTACGTATGCACCACCTACAAAAACCTCTCAACACGTCTCGTTCGTTTGTTCTAATGCCCCCAAAATGGCTGCCAGCATGCAACTTTTTCTCGCTATTTTTTGAAGGTAGTTCGTATATATTGAGGGTAGCTCTCAAAACTTTTAAGTAATTCTACTTTACGGGACATAATAATATGTTCCATGAAGTAGAATGTCAATACACTATCCACCACTCAAACAACTTAATCCTTACTTTATTATATCAAAACGTACAGACAACTAAAGCCAGGCAGGATGATAGAAATGAAAAAAATATTTTTTAGCTTTTACATCGATTACAAAGACTGTCTATGATTAAACAAAAAAACACACGGTCCACGTTTATTATTAGTATAAACGACTTCATTCACTATCGTAAGCAAATACGAAGGTTAATATATTAATTATATTAATCTAATAAATATAGGGTAAACATACTCGTATTTCTCAAGTTCACTTTCAGTTCGCAATTACTAGTCTTTTTCAAAAGTATTTCTGTACCATTAATGTTTTTAAATTTTGTATAGATGGGTATGAAAACGTATGTCAACTTATTACACTTCGTGTGTATCTCACTAGTACTCCGAAAATATACCATAACGATTGGGTTTCCGTTAATTAAAATTAAATCAAATGTTACATAGTAATCATATCAATATTAACATTAAACATTCGTTTTTTAAAAGCATTGCAATTTTTATTTTTTCACGTTTCATTTCTCTGCCTTTGAAAGTCATTTATGGCATTTTTTGAAGCCCTATTTTCTTCTGATTGTCATTCCATCTTGCAATTGAACATTTTTCAACATTACGCAGCGTATCCAGAAGTATTAATTAATTTAATTATATTATATTAAGTCGATGTTTATATTACAGAAAAAAGAAGTACGCGCCATTTATAACCTCAGGCCTAGGAAATCCCTTAGAGATCTCTTTAAAGAAATTGATATGTTAACTATAGCATCACAATATATTTTAAATAATATTATGTACGTTAAAAAATGCTCTGATAGTTTTCTTAGGAAGAGTAATGTTCACAATATTAATTCTAAGAATAAGGCTAAACTGATTATTCCAAATTTCAGAATAAGCAAAACTGGTGGCTCTTTCATGGGCAGATGTGTGAATATCTATATCTATATCTATACTACTATATAAATCTATTGGCTCTGTCTGTACATTCTTTTTTTTCACCTAATTTTGTGATAAAT
>DWPT01002793.1:0-15513 GCA_018251895.1 Agathymus mariae mariae | reverse complement strand
AATAAAAAAAAAAAAATAAAGATTAATTGATAAAATAAATAAAAATAAAATAAAGAGCTCTCCTTTGGTGGGATTTTTTTTTTCTATGTATACAACAAAATTTCATCAATGGAGTGAGAAAAAAAAAATATTTTTTTTTAAATGAAGCACCCTAATAAGCATTACAAGATTTTTTATCCAATATCGTAAAAATTAAAATTATGAATAACAGTTAATCTTATTTGTTACTTCATTTATAAACAAATTACGTAAAATAAAAAAAAGGTATATGTATGTTATCTTATCTTTATTAAGGCAAAAATCAAAGTTTACTAATGCTGAATACATAATCCAAAGCACTAGACCAGCCCTGGGGTGATAGCATGCCAACATCAAGCAAGTGGCACTTTCACAACACATAGCTTTAGTATCAATATCAAAACAAGATGATGAACAAGATTTTCCAGTTTCCTACAAAAGTCTAGGAATAATTTGACCCAAAATATTAACTTGTATTTGGTCCAGTTAGAGGTAAAGCATTAATTTCCTTATTGAGTCTTATCTGTTCATTGATTGCCCTCCACGCATCTTCCTTTTCCTTTTTAGTTATGGGTCTTTTCTTTTGTTTAGCGGCAACCATCTTTTTGTATATATCTATACATTCCATATCAACCTGATCAAGCTGCTTTTTCAAGTTAAGTCTTATCATTTCCTGTTTACATAAACCTATTAAATTCTTGAGATTACGGCAGTTGTCTTTTCTAACAGCTGTTAATTCTGTTTGACATTTCTTAATTTCTGCTAATATTTCATCATCAGCAGGATTAGTGAGAGGGGGCAGATCTTCTGGATCTAATATGCCCTGTTCCACAAGTTCCTTTCTAAGGCATTTTTCTAATGTCAAAGAGTTCTTATAACTATTCTTTGTGTTGGTAGTCTGCTTTACCTTAATGTCAGGTACTTCATAGGGCATTACATTTTCTTCCATTAATGCTGATACTAGCCTTTGTGTCAATGGACCAGTAATCATGTTCTCAGATTTGTCAAGCTTTTTACGCAGATTAGAAGCTTCAGGAGACATTCCAGAGCATTTTTGTTTATTAGGGTTTGCAGCATTTTGGTCTTCAGAAATATGCTCGTCTGCCCACACTTCTGAGTAGTGCCTGCCTAGCGGTGGAATGGGAGGTGGAGTAGTGTTGCTACTTTGGGCCAGTAGTGATTCTAAAAACTTGATGTCATCTAAAGTAACTGGAGCACAGTAAGGTTCTACTGAATTCCAAAATTTGTATGGAATGTTGTTCTTTGGAAGAGAAAACTGAGATAATTCTAGCTTGACAGAATTATCAGAATTCATATTGTCATTGGAATAGTTATTTTGAGATCCTGCAGATGATGCATTACTGAAGTTTTTAAATTTAGGCACTTTTGGCTGGTTAGATATTTTTGGGTAGTCTTTGGTCTTAGGTATTTTATCTTCTTGAAATTTCCTTTTGACTGAATACTGAAGTTGTTTACCGGCTTTGCCCTTTTTCTCTCTTTTCGATTCGTTAGTATCAATACTTTCAATTTCACCCTGAAAATACCGAATACGAAGTGCTGCATTACATAGCAGTGATTCCAATTCTAGTTGCAGAGCATCGAGTTCATCCATTCCAATTGGTTCGTCGGCAGATCTCGCAGATATTGCGGTTAATCGTGGCAAATGAACGGGATTATCTTGTAATCTAATGTATGGAATAGGGCACATATCAACTTTAGTTTTGCCTACCGATACAGCTCCAGGGAGTTTTGAAGGTTTGTTATAAGGTGATACACTCGGGCTGGAGGGTTTTCCGTTATCATGACTCTTGCTGGCTAGTCGACCCTTACTGTTAAGATGCATTCTTTTTCCCAACATGTTGCAGCAGTTAAATTTACCCGCGAAAATATTGACTTATACATACGTAAACTACACTACGTCCTGTTGTAGCATCACGATAACAACGTACTGTAACTGTATAAAATATATAACTAATTTACTTAAGCTTCAATATATTATTATTTAATTAATAATATGCTTTACATTAGGTACGATTGAATAACTGTTTTGAAGGAAACTATTAAAAACAACACCACAAAAACAAAATGGCGATCAATCAGTCACGTATTTATGTATTAGAATTTCGTCCGCCACCCACAGTCAAATTATGGAGGACACAATCACCCAAGTACAGACTATTAAATATAGATTACAAAATGGGCATAGATCACTTAGTTATATAAGAATTGTCACAGAGTAAGGATAAAGAGTAGATTTTTTAAAATAAAATTAGTGTATACATGATGATTATCAATGTATAATAATATAAAAAAAATGAGATAAGTAACGTTAGACGAATAGTCGATCAGTAGTCCCCGCTTGACATTAAAAACTCAGCCAAATTTCTTGTTTCTACTCAGCTACTGACGCACAGTTTACTGCGCCGGTTCATTGAGTTAATTTTTAATTTCGCTATGGCGTAATAACATAGGAAGTATCGAGGGAGTTGTAAAGCGCAATCAGCGCAACAAGATAGCATGGATTTTATACAAGCAGTGTGTAAAACCAATACTCAGCGAATAAGTGATTATGAGAGTGACTGAAACCGATTAACTCACCTGTGTTCGACATTTAGCTAAACAAATAAAAAAATATAAAAAATCTAGCCTCTGTAACAATAATAAAGCAGTAACAGTAACAATATCATTGGAATTTTAAAACTATATTTTAAACGTAGAGTCGGTCTCATTACAGATTATTATTAGCATATATGTAAGTAAATGTGACACTACTAGATTGAACCATACGCGGTAACATCAATGCATGCTAATGTGGACTCTAGCACTAAGTCTAGAACTGCTAGTATATTAACTTTATGTCTAGAACATGTTCTGCTATCGCACTATTATCTATTTTCGAGGTAAAATGTAATGTGCACATTACAGTCAGTAGCATAATATACATAATACTTATATTATATTATAGTATGTACTTTACTTTCATGGTACAGACTAAAAACCATTGTATAATGCTAACTGACGTTGAAGTCAGCAATCCCATTTATGTCTATATATAACACTTGCCTAACTAGTAACTACGTACATAGTAAGATCAGTGGCAAGCTGAAGCTGAACCTCCTGAACTGTGCTGTGAATGTTATTTTGTTTGAAGCGGTGTGAAGTTCTTCTAGTGATATGAATCAAATACCAACAAACTACTAGCAGATAAATGTCAAATTGGAATACAAGCATGAGTGATATGTTTACAAATATTTAATGGCTTTCTGTTTCGCAGATTGTTTTATCCCTTCTGACTTATTTTTCTTGTATGCAACTAATTATTTGAATGTTTAATTATAATCGTAATGGGAGATATGAATTTTTATTGCCCTGTATGCTGTAAAAAAGGATTTAATTCTAAAAAATCTCTTATTGAACATTTGTCTAGCATAATAAACGTTCGTTGTTCTATATGTGACACAAAATATTCATCAATTGAACGTCTCGTAGAACATTTGAATTCAGATAATTGTGAAGCGATAAACACAACTGTAGAATTTAGCGATGATACAGAACTACAAAATGATGAAACCAATGAATCCATGGAAAACGCAGAAAATGTGTTGGCCAGTAAGAATATAATTATGAAATATGTGTAGTGTAATAATTTTTTGTTTATTTCATAACCTAAGATTTTTGTTGACAGCTAATGAAGATAAAAATTATATGGTAGGGAACATAACAGGAGCTACTATTAAAATTCCGTCTGAAAGTAATGTTGAGGTAAACAAAATGTACATGGAGCTCCTTAGCAAACAGTTGTCAAAGCCATGTCTTCAAACACAAGAATTAAAATTAGTGCTAGAAGATGGAGAAAGCCGATATGTAGTTTTGACTAACAATGATTCTGTTGAAAACCTTTGTACAGACAATGCTGTTGTCACAAAGCAAAATAATGATGGAACTATATCACTAACAACAGTAAAAGGTAAAATTGTAGTTACATTAAGAAAACAAGTAGATGGTTGGCATGATAGTAAGTGGTTACCACTATCCATGGTTATCTGTAATAGCAGTTACATCACCTTCTCTGACCAAGAAAAAAAGGGATGAATGTTGACTGTACCTCCACTGTAACCAAAGCATGTTTAAACACTCAAGATTGATCTTTGAGGACATTGTACTAGCTAATGAATTTGGTATATAAAGAACCGTACCGCTAAGTAAAATTAGTACCTCTTATTTTTGAAAATAACACTTGAGTCAGTCAATGAAAACTGTGAGACCTAAATACCTGTAAGTTCTCTATAATGTTCTCAACATGAAGACAGCCAATAAGCAACTGACCAGCATGGCAGACTAGGGCTTAAACCCCTCACTGTGAAAGCAGCGTCTTAAGGACTGGACTTTGATATACTTTTCATTTATCTGAATTTTTTGTATGTTTCTGTGTTTTAGGAGCCAAAACAGAACAAGACTCATTGATGAATGCCACACATGATTTCATGCCTAAAACAGAATCTGAAGAAAATATGCTAGAAATATATAGTTGTAACACTTGTGGGGTTTCATTCTCATCAGTTATTGACCATATACAAAATTTCCATAATGATCAAGATGTTGTAGTTGAGGTACAAGAAGTTTTTGAATATTTTAACAAATTCTAGTTTTTCAACTCCTTTTAAAAACACTATAGACTTTTAATAAGGTCAAGTTTTAATAAATGTTTAGTACAATTTATTATACCCTGGACATTTTTTGTATTGAAATGTTGGGGTTTTTTGAATTCAGTGCATAAATTATTATTTAACATGAAGCCAGTAATAATTTCCATATCTTATCTTGGATGTTGAATTTACATTTATTTATTTATTTATGTTCTTTTTAGTTCTTTTAGTTGTGTTCTTAACATAAGGTTATATAACTATTTACAGCATATGTGCCATGCAGCATATGTATAGGTGAAAACAACATTCACAGACATTGTTGAATATTAAATAATATAGGTAAATAAAAATAAAATCAGTGTTATCATCAATCAATAAAATCAGTGTTTTTTTTTTTTTACTTTATAGTATAATATTATATAGTATAGTATCATACATTTCAGTTATTTAGTTAAAATGGCTAAGGTAGGCAAAATTTAATGCCTGATGATATTCTCTACCAGGCTACCCTTTATGCTGGAGAGAAAATAATGGTTGAAGAGACTAAATGTATGCTATGTTTATTTTGAAATTAAAGCTTACTTCGATATATAGTATTCAATATATATAACATGATATTTAAAAAAGTACTTACTTTACAGGAACCATTAGATGATTCACCTTGTGATAATACAGTAACAATCAAAGACTCAGCTGAGACGATTAACAGCTCAATGGGCAGAGGTACTATAGCAAATGATAGGCTTCCGTTACGTCGCATGATCACTGAAACTGGTGATATTGTGGAAACACCTGTAGTTCTTAGGGATACTTCTGAACAGTCCATTGAGCAACCATATGAATTAGGTGTGTAAAGTCATAATTATATTTCTTAAATACTCAACAGTACTACATAATGTTATGACAACATACTTAATCTTATTTAATGGTGATTATGCAGAGGCATTGTTAAACTATTAAAACTCGGCTAAAAGACTGTAAATTGAAATATTATAATATTTCATTTACAAAAATAAATTATTAAATAAAAAGACTTTGTCATAAGTAGGTAAGCTCGAGTAAATCGAGACAATCAAACGAGTTGTTCTTATTCCTCTAATTATGTGCATGTTTATAACCCTCTGCAATGATTTAAAGTTCTGCAGATCTCACACACGTAAACAATTAGGCCACCCAAGACTGGAGAAGCAGTAATTATCTGACACATTATTCCAACAGTCAGTTAACAAATTGCTCACCAAGTAAGTGTTCTGTAACTGTGAAATAAAAAAAAAAACTCCTCGGCAGTTTCTTGCTGCTTCTTCTGGGACCACTCACGGTAGGGATTTGTTGAAGTGATGGTGTAGTTTGACTTTCGAAAAGTGTTTGTAAAAGCAACTTCAAATAAATTTTATTTCATTTCGTTACAAGATTGGCATTTGGGGGTAAAATTAAGTTAATCGTATTATATTTAATTTTTAAGTAGTAATTTAAAAATGAATCATCTCGTTTCCAGGTCTGGTAGATCCTGCAAGAATAGAGGTACCTAGTAAATCAGTCGCAGTAGATAAGCATGGCCAGATGGCAAAAACTAAGTCAGATCAAAAAGCTAAGATCTCAAATGGCACCTTAAAGAATGCCAATGATGAAGGTAAGTAACTATGACAAACTTATTAACAGTCAGTCAAATCGATGACACCATAGGCCAGTCTATAGTGACCCTGCCTACCGAGCAAGGTGTACCTGGTTTTATACCTGGTTTGATTCCAAGCTGTCCATTTATCTTACAGATAATTGTTTCGTCTTGGGTCGTTTCGATTTTCATATATCCGTAATTATACCAATAATGCTTTTGAGCATCGATCCGTGAGCATTTTTTTTTTTACTTTTGAGAAGAAACAATGGATGATTTTGTCAATGAAATAGTATTTTGTGCGTAATTTTGGTTTCTTAGATTATATTGTTACAAGTGAAGTATCCCTAAAATTATATTGATATTTTAAGTTTTAACATATTCTGAATCACGTATTATTTTTAGGTTTATATTAGTTAAGAACTATATTTCTTATTAATATAATTTTATAGCACGCGTTTTGTGTTGCTTAATTATCCTTTCTAGTGTATTTTATTGTTTCCAGAAAAAAGTGGTTTATATCACAAGGTCGTCCTACAAGAATTGGTAACGACCAGCGGCAACAAGGTTAAGATTTACAATTGCATCTCGTGCAATCTATTTGTGCCGACGTTAGCTGAATTTAAAACACGCCCATGTATGATATCAAGTAGGTACTTAAAACAAAATTAATAACCTACATTTTAACAAGGAAAGTGGCTCGTGGCCTTATTTCCCGTTTAAGAGGATACCCATCTGATAACATCGGGTGGTTTAATGGTTGTAGTGTTTTGTGTGTTGGATATACTTAGATGGTAATCACCACTTACCAACAGGTTGCCCATCTGTTCGTTCATCGACTATTGACATAAAAACGGTTAAATTAAATTGATTAATTGAAGTTCTCTTTTATTTTCAGATAAATATACATGTCCACACTGTCCAGTGTCTTACGAAAATCACAAATCACTCTGCGCGCACATGAAAATTCACAAATCTAAAGGTTTCATGTAATTTCCATACTTTACTTATATATATATATATATATATATATTAAAGTAGTTAGTATACAATAAATGTTAGTAACTAATATTAAGTGGACCGGGTAACCTTCGGTAATATGGTACCCATATCAAATGTAACTCGGTCCTTATTTAAGATTAAAAGTCAATGCAGTAACTAATTGGTTAGTGCCTTATTTGGAACACCCACCACGAAAATGTCGGCCGCGACCATCACCGAAATTATTTCCATTTAATATTATCTACAGTTGTCACCTGCAGACATTGAATGGTTCATAAATTATCTTTGTGGTCGCCAACTATTTTTGGATATGAATGTTTATTTCTGGATATGAATGTACAAAATGGGCTGATCTTAAAAATGGTGTGTCGCTAGGCAGTATACTTTCTCCACTTGCCTTTATTTGTTTAAAACTCTTCTCTCCTTTTATTAATCCACTTGATATTTATGTATCACGCGAGTGGTCGTTACAGTAAAATTCATAAACATTTTTATGCTACATTATGAATGGAAGCTAGCTTTAGAACGTTACGACCATGCAATACGATAATAAGTGAGTAATCTTATATTCCTGTTACAGAAATTGTGTTCGATTCGCTAATTAAATTAGATTTTGAATGTGCAATTTGCGGGACAGTATTTCCAACGAGAAAATCACTTAAACTGCATAAAAGGATGCATGATCCTGTTAAGTAAGTATAAAGAACTGTCTGATTCTTTCCTTATGTGTAAAATATTTATGAATATTTATTTATTTGTATTGTTTATTTTGTACATTTTATTGTGGGGTTATTTATGTACTTCATGTAATTATTTTTGTGTATGTGTAGGTATAATGCGTATGTGTATGTACGCATTAAAATTTGCTTGTTTGCCTTAGTGTTACCTTTTGTGGGGCTACTGGATGAGACTTATAAATGATATAAGCAGTATACTTGTACCTACTTACCTTTCGTAATTTTTTCTCCTAAATATCTGTGTGTACATTAATAATTTAATAAATCAGTATAGTGTTTGCCAAACATTTTGTCCTTTGTTGATTGCGTTACAAGATGAAACTTGCTCATGTACTAATTTCTCGTCCCGAACTCTTGTGTAATGATGAGAGACCTCTGAGAGTATACTAAGAATTAACGGGAAGAGCTTTGAGGGCCAATAAGAGAGACGCGTATGAGGGCAACTAGTGGTAATCTTGTGAGTACCACTATCGGGGAGATCTGCGATGGGCTACAAATTGAGAGTAATGTGAGGACCACAAATTGGAAGAGTTTTATGGACTACAAATAAGGACCTCTGCCAAAAACTATTTAGGAAATTGGTTAGGGGTATAAATTTCAGATATCGATGAGGGCGACTACTAGGTAGGACTATTAGGGTGGAATTTAGTAACAATAATTGCTCATCCAACAGATCTCGTCCGATAGAGCCGCCGGTGCAGACAAACGATGGTCAGGCGGTAAACGACGACAAGTACCTATGTGGGATTTGCCAGAAGTTGATACCCATTGACTACCGAGCGATACACCAGAACTCGCACAACACCAACAAGATGAACTGTCATATCTGCAATAAGAAGTTCAATTCTAAGGAATTCCTAGATATGCACATGAGTGTTCACAGTCAAGATAAGGTAATGGTCGTTGTATCTTCTACGGCATAAGTACACCGGGTTGGCTGTTGACTTCCTGTCGGTGGAATGTATTTAGCGGTATTTGACAAAGTGTAAAAGTTATTGCAAACGATTTAAATATTAAAAATAAATATCTGGTGTAATACAAATCACCATCATAT
The DNA here is from genome assembly GCA_018251895.1 of Agathymus mariae mariae. Classification (NCBI taxonomy): domain Eukaryota; kingdom Metazoa; phylum Arthropoda; class Insecta; order Lepidoptera; family Hesperiidae; genus Agathymus; species Agathymus mariae. The sequence continues at coordinate 6,444 of DWPT01002793.1, read as the reverse complement.
ATGTATACAATAATTATATCCACCAGCAGTAAGACACCTTATTAAATTTCATTAAATCTCAAGACCCTATGCATTTTTAAGGGTTAAAAAAATATCTTGTGCGCTATTTCAAAGTCTAGATGTATCAGAGATCATATGAAACAATATTCGTTTAGAAGATTGGATGGAAACCGTGAATTTATTCGTAAAAGATAGCCCGTGTCACTCTGTGTCTCAATAACCACATTCATGTTAAGCAGATCTTCAAATGTCGTGTCGATCGTCCTACCTTTGTGGCGTGGATGAAGGACAACGGAACGCACATTTATAATACTGTCAATGGTTTGGATGCCTTCATTGAAACGATAATGCATGTTATTTCAGGTAGTTGTTGGTAAACAGGACAAATCACTCCCATATATTTGCACGTATTGCAACAGACAATTCGCCCGACCCCACGAAAAGGTTAAACACGAAAGAATACACACGGGTATGTATGAATGTAGTTTGTCATTTTTATTGTATGGACTTCTTTTAATGATTTTTTAGTTTGTTACTGTTAGTATCCTAGTTACTATTAAAATAACCTACTACAAGTGTGAAAATAACCGTAAAAAATTCATTTAATTTAAATCATAGCTGAAGTAAATAGTATCCTCAGTATTATGGTTGAGTGAAAAAGTACATGTGACTCAATAATCTGTTCATTCAGATTTAACCTATTAGATAAGAATTTAAAGAAGCTTTTTCGTTTGATTGATCTGTCTCGATCAGCATATTTTCTGTTTGAACCAACAGACCGATCGATTGGTCTCGATGAACCACGATCGGCATCAAACCTTTACCATTCATAATTTTACCCAAGGACAATTAATCTTTAACGTTAAGATAAGATGGTCTCGTTTAACACAAATCGTACCATATCGGTTCAGCGTGGTAAGGACGTTCAATCAACCTTATCGGTGTAGTGTATTAATTGAACATGTCGGTCGAAGACGATCGAGGAGGCGGAGACACACCCAACGCATTTTTTACTAGTAAATTATAAAATTGTTCTGTCCTCATCAGTCAGGGTTTCATTCAGGTCACAGTACAGTCACTGAACTACTTAAAGCAACTGAAGATATGTATGACTATGGAAAGTAAATCAATCGCGTTTGTTATACCTATTAAACTTTAGCAGTGCATTCAACTCAATGTTCTCCATCAGATACTCGAGTCCCTCAATATATCATCGCCCACTATTTTAGTTCTTATCTTCGGGGTCGTTCGCAGTGTGTCCGCCTTGTTGAAAATCTGTCCGAATGGTGTGATGTAGTGGCACGCGTTTCACAGGCTGGCATCTTATCCCATTTATTGTTTTCTGTCGTCAGCTGCACCGGTAAAGCCATTTCTCAGTTAGCAATTCACGCAACGAATTCCGAATTAAATTGTGTCAGAAGGTGGTCCTTATCTTCTGGATTCCTAGTAAATCTTGCTGAATCACAAGCTCCAACAACTGATAGAAATATCAAAGTACAAAATTTTTAACTACCATTAATCACTACATTCTGTTTGATGGTATTTTCGAGAACCTACACATATATAGCGAAAAACTTAAGAATAATATCTGATAGTTATTTACTCTGGTCAGCGCAAATCGCTGGAGTCGCCCGGAAGTTCCACTGCACCTTGCATTAGCTGAGAAGATTTCAAAATATCCTTCCCTGAAATATTGCAATTTCATTAATATGTGATTAATCCAAACTATAATGTGCTGTGCTGATGCCAGTTTTTCGACGTCTCTAAGGAACTCATAAATAAACTTGTGAGCTCGCAAAACTTGTTTATTCATTTTATCTTTGACTCAAAAAGTTCGATCGAATATCTCAATTTCACAAGTATCTCAAGTGGCTCCCAATTCTATTTCGCAGGGACATTCCAGTCATGTGTATTTTTCTTTAAGATCTTACATAGCCCTCCTTCTTCCATTTATCTTCGCAGTCGATTAACACGCACCTGAAAACGCACTACATGTTTCTTTCACGTAAATCCAGCTTTTATACATAATCCTTTTTAGTTCAGACAATTAGGTTTTGGAACTCGCTACCTTGTATTGTAAGAGATTTTGAAACAATCGCAGTACTTACAAAACAAGTCACAGATTTCTACTTAGTTAACGCTTGATGACAAACTTATCATACACATTTTATTTTCGGTTATGTTATTGTGGGCTATTGTAACAAAACTAGTGAATTAACTAAAATATATATGCATAGACATCATTGCATACCCTCCCATTGTAGGTGAAAAACCCCACTCATGCGAAATTTGCGGCAAGTCGTTCCGCGTGTCGTACTGTCTCACTCTACACATGCGCACGCACACCGGCGCACGCCCCTACACCTGTCCGCACTGTGGAAAAAGGTATTTATGTATCTATGAACATTCACAATAACAGGGTACATACACCCTGCCGAGTAACGGGTCTCAGGTTCGATTCCCGACAGAAGCAGACATTTATGTGGCAGATAAATATTTTCTCTTGGGTCATAGGTGTTTGTAATGTCACATTTGTTTATGTCCAAGCCGTTCGCAACGCGAGAAATCCAATGCGGGTGTGTGAAAAAAAAAAGACGTCATGGCATTGGTCTTTGAAAATAACCACAGTAGAAGTTAGTTCCAGAGTTTACACGTGCATGCAGGTGATTGACGAATCCTGGTTTGCCGGTTTATGTTATTCGTTGTAGGTGAATATAATTTGAATGGTTCTTTGATGGGATAATGAAAAAAGCGTCGTATATATCACAGTACTTGGGTTATTGTTTCACATCACTAGGTGTTGCAGTAGGAAGCGGTGTTGCTAAATATAAAGAGCCAAAGCACAATTTTATAGTCAGTGAAAAGATGTTTTATGTTGTTGAATGATTAATTTATTACGCTGTGAACAAAAAGTTTAGAAACGAACGTATTCTAATATTCAGTATGCTGTCTAATAAGAATATTTTTGAATAATTTCTGTTTTTAAAGACTATTAAAGTAATAGATATTAATTAATTAAGCATTTAATTAAGTATACTTACGTTATTTTATTACACTTACTTGTTTACTACATTTTATGAATATCTTATCCCTGTAGGACAAAGTTAGATATTCACATATACCGAATTATTCGTTAACTTTGGATCACATCGTTTGTTTTACAATTTTTTTATTCGTAGATTCAAAGCGCACAGTGTATACAACCATCACCTGCTAACTCACTCGGAAGTGCGCGCGTACAAATGTCCATACTGTCCGAAAGCTTTCAAGACTTCCGTCCAACTTGCCGGCCACAAGAACTCGCACACAAAACCATTCTCCTGCCAGCAATGCAATCGGTAAGTTAAATCTATTAATTCGGCAAAAAACGTTTATCAGTCTGGCCAAGTCACGAACTGGAACGAATCTAATGACTTTAACCTGCATATACATGTTTTAAAATACAATAAAGCTCCCAGGTCGAAAATTGAAATTAAGTTTTTAATCGATGACCCTACCGACCCGAATTTTATCTGGTAATGGACCCAGGTGCCAGCTATGGCACCGGAGAAACTAAACAGGATATCTCGACTGTGTCTATTTGTGGTCGTTGGATATCTTATATCTTCACGTGTACTTTGTCTCTAGATGATGATCAAGGTCCGATCATGTACCGGATACTGGCCATAGAAAAGCGACAACAAATAAAAGCTTGAATTGAGATTCCAATTTAATTTGCCGAGCAGTATAACCAAGCTCGACCGCAAGCACAAGAACCCGTTAACTGCGCTCCCGCACTTGTAGCTGCGTACCAACTGCTCAGAGTTACGAAGGATAGAGGGGTGAATGGGTTGTTGGCTAATTGTCTTGTCTATGCTGTTACTTACCAGACAACAGTCAAGAACGCTTGTACATAACGAGTTCGTACGTTCGCAGTCCGTTCGCGTCGTTGTACGCGGTGCGCGTGCACATGGACAGCCACCGGAAACAGAACAGTCTCAAGTTCTCGTGTTCGTTGTGCGGCGCGAGCTACGCGCGCGCGTTCGCGCTCAAGGACCACGTGCGGCAGGTGCACCAGGCGGACATGGAGGCTGCGGACGCGCTGGTTGGTGCTTATTACCGCCATTTTCCACTGCCACCGCTGTGGGAGTTAGGACTAATGATCGAGCTGGAGAAGATCTGATCAAAAATTAAAAAAAAAAAAAAAATTTTAGGGGCCCCACCTTGTTTCACATAACAACGAAATTTTGGTTGATGTCAAATACTAATATTGTTCTTAAACATTTATTTGATATAATTTGTATCAAAGGAAAAATGAAATATTTAATAACTAAAAAAGAAAGATAATTAATTTAATAAGTATTCTAAAAAAAAAAAATTACAATTTCGTCTAAAATATATTCTTGCTTGCATTTTTAGTCAGGTTTAAAAGAAGAGGAGTGGATGGTAGGAGACGAGGAGAAGGAAAGCTCGCAGCCGCTCCGCAGGGACATCAATCAAGAGGTAAGCCACTTCGTGCTTTATTATAAGCTATGTTAGCGGTGAAGTAAGAATCAAAATCCTTTGCGCTCCAAATTAATATTACTTGCTCACTAACGAGTCCCATCACTACGTACATAGTAAATAATGCTATCAGCACAGTATATAAGATAATGTATGTGAGGTTCGTTTCAGTTAAACAGACTAATTTACATTGACAGACGGACATATTAACATAGTTTTTTATTTATGTAAATAGCCGACAAACGAACAGATTTCGTGTTCCAGGTGGGAGCTTGAGAGTCAGCACTTGATGCTTTGATGTTACTAATGTCTACGGAAGACGATGATCACTTACCATTACGAGCAGACGAACCACCTGATGGTAAGTGATCATCGTCTTCCATGGACATTAGTAACATCAAAGGCATCAAGTCAATCAAGACGATGATCACTTACCATCACGAGCAGACGAACCACCTGATGGTAAGTGATCATCGTCTCCCATGGATATTAGTAAAATTAATGGCATCAAGTACTGGCTGACTCAAGCAGGAGGGTGGTCGCTAGCCAGGCAGGCTCCACGGAAAGATAATAATACTTGTAATAATATTGATAACTTAATAATAATACTGATAATATAATCGGCCAAAGCCCTACCACCAAGCAGGCTGACTTCTGTCGCCTCTTACGACACACAGTTCTGCCAGCGTGGGATTGGGGGGAGTTTTATAGGCCGCCCCAATACGTCCGACCCTATAGTGTGGTAAATTATTATTTTTAACTGGCAAACCGCTCTCACTTTGCTCGCTTTGCTTGCTTGGTGATACCTCTGGTTGATACCTGCGTAACAAAACAGAGCAAAAGTCAAAGTACAAGTTACGAGTACCAGTACCATTAGTTACGCCTAGCCTGTCTATTACAGTACGAAGTAGCTACTACTAGTACAAGCAACAATCACGAATATATATATTTTAAGTGTGTTTTTTCACAGATCAATGAACTGGAGCTGAACGCAAATGAGCTGATAGTTCCTTAGCAGACGTGTGTATGTGTGTGTGGTTGTATCGTTTAATGTGATTTCAATATTCGTTAATATTAATTTGCAGCATAATGTTGTTTGTATATTGATTTGTAGTTAGGTGGCTGTAAATCTAGATAATCATTATAATCACAGCGCGCACAGTTCAACTGCCGGGTTATTGTCTCCAGTCATAGTGTGAGGAGTGTGAGTTATTGTCTACCACTCTGACCCAGTACCGATTGGCTGACTACGCGCGTCTTTGGTGTTACGGAGAATTGAAGTTATGCAAGTTTTCTCATCGGGTTTGGCATTGCCCTTGGTTTCTAATACGCACATAGGGTCGTATAGACGCCTGCAGGACTTGAACCTGGATCCCTTCGTGCGGGAAGCCGACGTTCAAGCGGTAGACTGTCGCGGTTAATAAATGTGAAAGTCGCTCAGTGACATCACAACGCTACCTGTACTACATTAAAATTGGATATGGAAACTTTGTAAACAAGGTGTTGCCTGGCAATCACGAACAAACAGGTGGTGCATGAAACTTTTGGTTCTATTATCAGTAGGTTATTATTTTTGTATGCTTTATTTTTTTTTCCTTCATTAGTAACAAATCAACTACATTTTTAAGGAAAATTACTTTAAAAGTATTAATTACATAAATATTGATTTCGTATTTTAACCTTGATGTCAGATTACTTTAATATTATAACGTCTGTGGCGGCCGGCAAGCCGCAAGCCGCGTTACGTTCCATTATGTTTTTATTTTTGCAGTTTAAGTTCAATTTTATTTATTTTACAGCAGGTAAATAATTTAAATAAACACAAATTAGTCATGAATATAATCTAAATAGCCTTTATATATGAATATAAATCATGTTGGAAATTTTAATATTATTAATTTTATTATTATACATATTGCGTAGAACAAAACGTCCTTGTATCGGAATATAATACGACCAAGT
>DWPT01002792.1:0-15513 GCA_018251895.1 Agathymus mariae mariae | reverse complement strand
GTTGCCAATAACGTTAAATGATAAATATTAAGCGGTTTTATTAAAAATGTTTGATCAATTTGTGATATTATCAAATACAACTTGAGCCAAGTAAATACATTAAATCGGTTCCATAATTCGATGATAGAGGCGCTGGGAGCGTTTTAAATGTCACAATTATGGCGGTAGAAGATCGTCAATAAACTAAAAGCGAATAATAGTGCACTGATTGAACAAGAAAGTTTTATAATATGTTATATATTGATAAATGTATGATATGTCACCTCAAAATGTTGATATCCATAATCCTATTATAATACAAAACAAACCAAGGAATTGGACTTGTCTAATCACACATCGTTGACCAACGTCAAGGGGACGTTTCATGAAACGTGAGCATCTCACTAATGATCGACAATTGGTATATTGTCAATTGTAATATTGGACAACGACACAGATTACAGATTAAGTAATTCACGTTACGAAGGAGACTCGTGACGCTTTCAACGCGGTAGCCACATAATAAATATAGTGCTTACTACACACAGTAAATACCGTTTGAAACTCGAAACGACCACGTTCAATGACCCCGTACTTCGTTTTTCGTGACTAGACAGACAGGTGATATCAACAAAGGCTTCTTCTTGTTCTCCCCTGTACGCCATTTTAGACCCTAAAGCCAACGACAATGACGGAGGGTACGATATTTCGCCGTGTTGAGGATTAAAGTGAATCAGCAGGTGAATGGAGCTAGAGAGAATTGGACGTAAATAAAAAAGAATTAAGTAGACTTTTTGTTTGCCGTTAGATTGTACCATAAAAGTATCTTTTTCGAAGACTTCAAGCATGTTGATAGTATTTTCAGAGACAGAGAGAGAAACTGAGACGCGTGATCATACTATTTAGCGCACGGGCATACAAAACGACGTCGCAGTATGTTTCATTTCACATAGGTGTTAGTTTCCAATATCAAAAATTCTTATTCAACACAAAGCCCTAAACGTAATTAAATGTTAACTTCAAACTTTCCTCATTTAATCCCTCGGTGATTTGTGAATAACGCTTGTTAATAATAAAGTTTATTATTATTATTATTATTTAATAACAAAGCTTAATTAGTCCATCCAACTGTCGACTGCGTCTGACGTTAACGATAATCCTCGAAAGTAAAAAAAAAAATAAATCGGTCCGCATCCACTATCAACCATAATATACCCAATCACGGTTATATGTGTACTTAAATATATTATAACACCTTTCGTAATGTGCGATAAAATAAAATAATCAATACAAGCCGTACGCAGATCTATGAGCGCTCCATCCGTTCACAACTGTTCAATCACGTAGAAAAACCAAAGCAAAAGCCGTATCAGTTACAAGGTGTTTTCGTGAACGGCGCATGTAAAAGTGAAACCTGCAACAATGTAACATAAAACCATAGAAAGTGAACGAACTTTTCCCACGGACACACGAGTTGAATTGACGGCGCGACTGACACGCGACGGTGGGCCAGCTGCGATGCCCGCACCTTCTTAGAAGTTGAAAAGAGAAGGTGAAAGAAGAAAACTTCATTTAAATTGAATAAAGGCGTTAATAGATATATTAATTTTGGAATTGGAACGCCACGTTGCGTCACTGACTTCAGACAGCTGTCGCTTACTAGCGCCACGTACTCTGTACCTTGGACTATACAACGTCCCCTTGACCAGTTGGTAGTGACCCTGCATTCCGACCGAGGGGTCCCGGGTTCAACTCCGGACCGGGGCAGACATTTATGAGACAGATAAATGTTTGTTCTCTGGTCATGGGTGTTTGTAATGTCATATTTGTGTATGTCCATGCCACCCGCAACACAGGGAATACTAGTGCTGGGGGTAGTGAGGGTGTAGACGTGTATTTAATATTTTTTTTATTAAACCCAAAGTAATAATTTTATTGTATTTCATATATAGAATATTTATTAACCTAGTTATTGATAACCTCAAGAGAAAGAATACTAGAAAGATAACAGTCACTATTACGAAATAACGGAAGCTTGCGGAGACGACGTTTAGATAAAAATATACATACATGAATTGAGATCTCGGTGATGCAACACAAATGATAGCAGAGAGAAATATGAGACAAATAGAGAGTTTAAGGTTCTCCATCTATCCTTGAGTCCAAGCAAAACTCCCCTGCTCGTGATGCACCCTGCTGAACAACGGACACAGTTGTGTCGTCAGGTCAATCCTGTTGGACGTCGCTGGGTTCTGCTCCACCCAGTTTAATCCTGACGGTACTTGTATGGTGGTAGGGCATTTGTTAGGGTGTTTCGGTAGTAATGTTGAACACCTAAGAATAATGCGGATCTCCCGCTTTTTTCTCAGTCGGCGATACGTCAGTGATGCGTTTGGCATTCCTGACGTCCGTAGGCGATGGTGACCACTTACTGCTTTTATAGAATGCAACTATTTCATAAACAGATTTAATGAATATGCAACGCTTATGTTAAAAAATATCGGAGGCAGGATATATGTATACATTGATTCTACACTTCATGCCAAACTTCACTGTGTCAGAATGCTAAATAGTAGTTCACGAAGTTAAAAAAATTGTGTGAATTACCAAAACACATACCACCAGCGATAAGGGCGTTGATAACTAATTAGATGCGGTTGAGAATGTTGAACTCTGTGATGATTCAGAACTAGTAGTATTAAGAGTAGATCTAGACTCATGACCTAATTGCTTGCGGAGAAAGATCTTTATAAATGCATTAAGTCTCGTGTGTGTTTCAGTGTCGTTATTTTAAAATAGGCAGTTTGAATGCATAATGACTTTGATGCAATTTTTGCAATCATTAAGATGATTTTGCAGTTGGCAGCGTAGGGACTTGAATTTGAATCCATACTGTGCAGATATTTTTGTGGCAATCCAATTCTTGTTTTTAGGTCTGCTGTTATTGCTTTTACGATTAGTTTCCAAAGTTACCTATCGAAACTTTTCACCCACGTATAAAGCGCAGCTTATAGTTAAGGATATTATGATATAGATGAATATATTAATAAAGAGGGCATCTGAGAATAACATTTCGGAAACCAGTTCCACGGAGGTTAAAATTTTGTAATTGCCAGGTGTTGTTTTAAAAGATGTGTTAAGGAGTTTCTTTCGCCGTTTCTTCTACTGTGTTAAAGCATCTTTTTGATTAGGTAGTAGAAAGAAAATCTTCGAATTTGTTGTTATATTTGATATCTAAACATTGTTTGTGAGCGTATATTTTTTTTTGTTACGGCTGTTTCACATGTTATATATTAATAGTATTTATATCTTCATCTTACATCCAGCGAATAATAAAGTCATATCTTATTCATTCAACGAAAAATTCTTAAAAAAATGTCCGATGAAATAATAAACTGAGGGTAAAAAGTAAAATTTTCAATATTTAATCCAAACTGTATGCAAAGATTCACACAGATACAATTGCATGCACAAAAGTATTTCAAAGTGACGAAACCGCAGTTAAAGAATGAGAAAAAACTGTCAACTCTAAAATTAAAACGGTTGTCGTAACTGGTTCACAAAATAAAATAAATTATAACCGTGTGAAACTTCCACGAAACAATGGCGGCTCGTGAGTTTTTGTGACGAAAAAATGTAAAAGTTTGAAACTAGCTACACGAATTACGGGTACGAGAGATTTGCTTACAAGGACGTTATGTATTATCTTAGTTTGTTTTATTTATTTTTTTATAATAATAGCCGACAAACGGGCAGACGAATCGACTGATGGTAAGTGGTCACCATCGCCAATGGACATCAGCAAGACCAAAGGTCTGATGCGTTGTCGGCCAGGAAAGAAGGTGAGAAAGAAAGTAGTGACTCTCAAGCCCCCAGCTGGAACACGACGAGTCGTTTAGCGGCTGACTCAAGCAGGAGGGTGGTAATTAGCCAGGCTTCACGCAAAGATAATAATACCAGTAATAATATTATTGACTTAATATTAATACTTATAATATATAATCCTTACACGAAGCCCTACCACCAAGCAGGCTGGCTTCTGCCAGCATGGAATTGAGAGGAGTATTCTAGGCCGCCCCAATACGGCAATTAAGCAAATGACATGGAAATAAGAAATACTCGTAAGTACTAAAATATACCCGTTACAAATCCATACATCTGAAAACTACTATTGTGGAACCATTATTCAATTCTTGTCATATCGTGACTCAATTTATAAGCCAATTGTGAGCCTTGCTTCTCCACAATAGGGTTGCCAAGAGGTACTCTAAATCATGTATCGATGTTTACTGGTCAATTAAGATAATATAGATAGTGAAGCAGAGATGTACTTGTATTCCACTTATCCCTCAAAATATATGCCTGCATTAAATGCAAAAAAATGACAAACTATAATTTTATTATAATATATATTTAGTTATAGATTTCATTTATCTAACCAAAGTTACTTGGCTGTAGAGCTGATTTAATTTTCACTGGTCCTTGTCATTGTTTTAAACTAAATTACACTAATCTTTACCTTAGAAACTACGATAGCAAGCACTTTTTATATTTATACTAGTGTTCCAAAGAGAGAGTGCGTATATTTTTGCGATTATATACATCAGGAAAGTAAACTCTGTAACCACGGTGCTTATTTGAAAAATTCTTTTATCATTTGAAAGGTATATTCTTCCGGATAGACATAGGCTAAATATCCAGTGTACATGCATAGTAATCAATTGTTGAAGTCAAACGAAGTCGAGATGGGCCGCTAGTTCAATACAAATATGCTTCGCATCGTTTAACGTACAATCTTCGAAAGTTTTACGCCAAACGGCAACCCTAGATCTGACCTCTACCTTGACAGGACAGAAACATAATTGCCTTGCCTTCACAGATTAAATAATAGTGGGTACATTAGTTCTATCTTGCATTATCTAAAATCCGCCAAGCGACCGCGCGTTTCCTTCTCTATAATTGATTTAATAAGTCTTGCCCTAGAAATAGTTGCTGTTAGATGTTATAATCGCATCTACAACTTCGATCCTATCACTGTATGTTATTACAGCAATGTAATTTTAAAGGAATCGTTAACCCAAACAGTGATGAAGGTGAATAAGGGAGATGTTTAATTTTTTTTTAATGTCTTAAATGCTATACGTAGTTACAAAAATCTGTTTTCACTTGTCGTCTTCAGCGTGATGTCCATGTGACATTTGCCGTCGTGTACCTAAAAACCACTGAAGCGACTGGATTTTAATAAAACAGTGCATACTTTACAAAACTACGTTAAAAATTGCGTTAAGTTAATTTTTCTTTAGCCCAGAAAAACTCCAAACGATCGAAGGTTATAAATTTGCTGCTGTCCGTTGCAAATTTAATCGCAACACTGAGAACTTAGTTAATAAGGGGTAAGTTTTATAATCTAAGTCGACACCCCTACAGTTAATCTCATGTTTGGAGTGTAAAATGCTTCAACAATCCTATAATCAAACCCAGTTTCGTTTAATCATGGTGCATTCTGCTGATCAACAAATGAGGCAGTGTATCCTATTTCCTTCTTTTGGACGACACCGAACTACATTCCACGAAATTTAATTCCAACTTATTAAGTCGTTATACGTAGTAAAATTGTGGATGAAACTATGAAAGTAGGAATTATGTGTGTATTTTAATCAGCTGCATTTAAACTTTCTAATAGAGAAAATAATTAATCATCACATTATAGTTTCATTTTAATTAGGATTGATGCTTAGTACTAACTTCATGAAGAAAAAATAGTAAAGAAACATTATTATTTAATTATTTTCCTTAAGTTTTATACAACATTTTTAAAGTCTCCTATGTTATATTTAGAAGTTCAAAAACGTCTGTACTGTTTTACTCTATCGAAACTGCATGATCTTTTCCGGAACTTAAAGACGCTAGTTAAATGCAAAAGCGGTAAAGAAATTTCATGAAGCCGTTGCATTCACCCAGTCATGATTCACCGTTCGATAACCTTAAAATGCAACCCTATTTCTATAGAAATACATGTTAATTTAACTCAAACAAAGCTACAGCCTACTTACTTTTTTCTTGCAGCTTAGTCATTCGTCTCGAGAGGTTTATCCTATAATATAGTTTGCCGGCTTAAAACGATTTACAACTCGGCAAAACATTAGTTAAAGAAAATATTATAATTGTACTTACACATTTCATTCATGTCCGCTGTTTGTGAGAAGCTTATATAAACAATCAGATCATTTTTTATAAATACTAAAGTCAAAATATTCAAATTCCTTAAACTACTACGTATTTAACTTAAATAACAGTTACTCAATGTTAAGGAATTTGCATCTGTCAAAAATTATGTAAATTAATCTACAATTTCACTTTTATATTGAGGTCCAATAACTTCAAAGCACATACACACAAAATATTTTCAGTTGTCATAAAAAAGCGCAGCGGTCCTAAAATGGTACCTTGCACAGAACAATTTCACTTCGTAATGAAAACTTTCTGGCGCACGCGCACGTCCTCTTTACCGTGGGCGGTACAAACGTATGACGTGGACTCCGAACGATTGAAATTAACTATCAAACAGCGTTCTCACGAGCGGAACCGTTGAATTTATCGTGTAGTTTGCTATTGAACGCTTCTTACGAGTCAAAACATCTTCTAGTGTTGATTTGAAGCAGCAATGGATAGGTAACTGCGTTTGATGTAACGTTACAGTGAAAAGTGGAGTTAGTTGAGGTTTTAAAGAGGGGGGACATAGCCCAGACGCTTTAACTTTAGTCGGCTTAGTTGTTTATGTTTAAGCGGCACGTGCCAACGGAAGCGTACGAGCGATGATTATTCAACACCAGATGGTTTTTTCGTGTGAACTTGTATATTTTTCTCTTATCTTCCCGGTTGTTTGTAGTGTATTGACAGACAGCTTTCGTCTTTCACTCTCCGTTTAATTGAGTATTATGATATCCTGATGTCTTAGTATTATGCAAATATGACCTCAGATGATGCCAACAGGTCTAACCTGTACCTGTTGTTGGTTTGACATTTAAAGGTGATATGTTAAGAAATCTCACAAAAATTTCAATGATATTTATAATAAAAATAGATGCTTTAATATTAAATTCACGCTGACTTAAGTAGGAAGTTGATCTCACTAACAGTGAAACTTAATAATCTGTTCAAAAATATATTATACGATCTATATTTGGGTACAGGGCATAGTGTATAAAGAAACAATCTCATAACAGCGTCTCTATCTGTGTGATTACTAATCTGGGGAACTATAAAACGATTTTTACTGGATTTTCATATGGTATTGATGATGAAGTTAAGGTATTTACGGGTATAAAATCTAATCAGGGTACAACACGTAACGCGAAGAAGAATGGACTGTTTGATATACGAATTTTGAAATTGACTCACTGGAAGATAAAACCTATTAGTTGATAGCCGTTGTACCTAATTATACTCTGAATGGCCGGATATATCACAATAGTCAATTAGAATTATGTCATAGTCATTGTTTCATTTATGCTAATGCTACCTATTCCGAAGCGTCGACAGGAAGTGGTCATACACTTGAACTGAATTTTGTTGTACGGAAAACAAACATGTTAATATTTGGACTGAAGTATGTGTACAATTGAAAAAGTAAACGCTTTTTCCGCAAGTCTAATAATTTTTCGTTTAGAAATTTATGGTGGGAATTGCGCTGACTTATTGAGGTTCAAGAGAGTCATTTTCTGTTAATAATTACGTTTAATGGTACGAAACATAAATAAAACGTTCAAATTAGTATATTTGCACTTTCTAGAAAACGCAAATTATCGAAGACATTAATTATTAAGAGATACTAACTACCGACTCAGACAAAAGGAGATACAATTAAATGAAGATCATCACATATACCAAGGCGAGATATAAATACTTTAAAGAAGTTGCTTGCTTTCGAGGGTACTGAGAATTAGAAATAGATTTCCGTGAAAATTATAGAAAAACTTTGCTGACTGCGACCAGGTTATGGTTGAGCTGAGTAATGGCATACTGCAATGTTGCACCAAAGTACCGATCGAAGATAGCGGTAACGCACTGATTACTCGTGAAACTGTCTTTGCATGCGTTTTAGTATGATTGACAGACATTACTTTCACATTAATAGGTTTGAACTGCTCGAAGCCAGGTGACAAGTGAAATGTCTCAAGTTTAATATACCTACATAAGAAATGTACCCTCTTATGTAATTTATATATTGTGTGGAGCACATTTACTTTTCAGACAGATGCTCTCATCTTTAAAGTATGCCGAACAATGGCAAACATTAGAACATTATGACGGTATGGACAAGAATTTCTGTATGCTCCATAAATAAAAGCACAAGGTAGCAAAGTTCTTTAATCGTAGCCATTTTATAGATAATGTAGAGTTGAGGTCGTGTTCATTACTAAGATAAATTTAACTACGGAAAGAGTTAAGATCTTCATCAGGGGAAGTATCTTGACACTTAGCATTTGAACCTAAGTAAGACTGGAAATTAGCATTCGACAGACGGGTCACCTATTGTCCAATCAATGAATAATTTCAATGGTCAGCTTTATATCCGGAAAATAATGCTATCCGTGGTTACTACGACAAATCATGCAATCTAATCATTAGTTTCAACTCCACGTTACACTTATTGGGGCGTGAAATCTATAATTATAAAAACTGGATACACGACTTACGCTGATCATACGAAAACGCTGACGTTTCTCGATGCTTTCATTTTTCTGGCAATTCAGTGTTCACGTATTGAACATTTGATATAAAAAAAATATATCCAGTTGTTTAATCTTACACGTTTGCCTATCCACAAACGCGGCTGGAATAATTCAGTATAAGGATAGTCTTTGACATCGGCACTTACAAATTAGACCTTAAAATTGGCATCATTCAAGTTAAAAATCATAATACCGTCCGATGTACCGACTTCAAATAAAATGCTGTGTTAAAATTATCGTTTACATAGACTAATTTTAGTATTGGGATAATTTTCTCGACCTGGGGAGACACTTATAAACTGTTATAATGTATTATATACCAGTGTATACTATGTATATGTATGCATTAAAAATTGGGATAATTTTGAAATATGGTCCAACTATATTTTCGTAGGTACTAACAAACCGCTCTCGCTTCGCTTCAGAAAAACTACGCCTTTCACCTTCGAAATAGCACCTGTATTGTTTTAGGATAGGATTTCTCTCGTTCCATGAATTGGAAGTATATTAACTAATAATTTTTTTTAATGAAACCAACTTTATATTTAGTGATGCTTACTGCGATACGTAGCGAAATTATAACGAAATCAACTAAGACATTTCTGTAGACAAAAATTCTAACTATTGTTTTGGGTTCAGTTGCTTTAAAAAGGTCCCTAATAATAGTTTCTCTCATATATCCTTCATTTAAAGTAAGCGGTCAGTTAGAATTTTATTATATGTATGGACACTGAATAGTTGGCCGCGGGTACTTAAGTTTCTTACCTAATTGCAAAACAATCAATGGATTACGTGGGATTTTTTTTAAATTAATCTCGCTTCGATATCGTTTGCTTCGGTGTCTTGTTACCGAAGTTGGGAGGGCAACTTTAACTTAGCTTCTCACCCTAATTAGAACAGGTCCTCAAACATGGCTTACGCCAATTACATCAGCGCCGACGTGGGCTAAAATCGCTTGCGCAACACTTTTCGACCACCCACGTTGCGGTCAGTTTACCTTGAGGAGCTTAGCGAGCTTAATAAGCTTAAACACTTTTGGAGCGGTCTCACTGACTGGTTATTGAATTACAATTCGTTTAAAGAAGATTATGTTTGACTGCTGTTTGTAGGTATTAGAATGCTTGCATGGTACACCTTCTTCCACTACACTTTTCATAGTAGCATTGTGAATTTCGAGGCGAATAACAGTGAAGAACTGTTCGGTCATTATCGTTAAGCACGCAATCTTTTTTCCTCAAATTGGTTATAGATAGTCCTAAGAGCTGTGAAAGCCACTTACTAAGCGAATAGATAAGCGATTGATGAATTATTGTACTTGCTTGATTGGCAACTGTGAGCCGAAGTTAAAAATCTACCACCCGTCCCAAATTTATGAACAATAATAGAAAAGAAACATAATGATATAAAAATAACAAGATTTCTTTAATTGCATTGTCAGTGTAATTTTTCTTTTCATTAGAAACAACAATGCTAATGGTTGAGTATTATTACCAGTTATAAAAGATACCTACATGTTTCTTTGTTTGGCATCCTCTGTATTCTCTTTTATGTCCATATTAACTTGAGGAAAATATAGTAAAAGCTATTTTTTTTATTCACTAAAATTTACTGCCGGCATTGACAATAAAATATTGTTTCAAGTAAACAAAAGTATAATGTAAATATTATTTTCTGTTTCATTAACTTCATCGTTGTGAGTTTGAAATATTAGGACAGTAATTAACAAGCATGCTTTCAACTTTCATAAACGCACATAACCCAGAATCAATCGCATTTCTTTTTCACACAAATAAATGGTTTTCTAGCGTGCGATGAATCAAATTGCTTTTGTGACGACTTTCTTTTAAAATTGATGCAATAATATTTAAATCGGTCATACAATTATGTGTTTTGGTCAATTTATATTAATCTAGCGGCCCATCCCGTCATCATTGGGGATCAACAATTCATTATTATACATATACGCTTGATATACAGCCAACTATTTCAATTTTTACTTTTACTGTTAACTTTTGCTATTAAAATAATTTTTCAAACTGGTTCCATAATTTTAGGAACTACACTCCAAATTTTCACAGACTCGAAATTCACACTCTATACAATACAAATATAGATGACATCACGAATAAGAAGCTGTGGTATAGTAATCTCTGCTCTAATCTCGAATCGAATCGTTTACATGAGGTAATTTGGAAAGTGTACACCGGAGATTACTGTACGAAAAAACGACCACCCGATGTTAGACATGAAAAATTGACTCCAGTAATATAAAAGACTTCACCGACGCGCTGATTACCAAGAAAGAAGCAAGAAACTTATTAACCTATTCACATTTGATTCTAAGAAGGTGGTATCTATTTAGACTTCCGCTGCCAGTTTCAGTCTCATTCTTTTTAGTAAGGTGAAGAAAGTTACCATTACCCATGGGTGACGTAGAAATGAAACTACATGTTACCAAGCGACCTCCAACACGAGGAATTTGGCACCATAAATCCTCCCACGTTTCATGAGTGCATCACGAGCAAGGTAACTAGACTTGTATGAAACTCGTTTACCAAGCAAAAGAGATCTCTTTAATGTTGTCAAAACTGTGTAAAGGCAGCTTGCCTTAATTTGGCTAGCGTGGTATATTGTTGCCTTCCGCGTGTACCTGTCCTCAAAGGATTAATTTTATGGCTTCGTCTAAAATATATGCCAAACGAATCGTTTTAAACATACAGGCTCAAGGCTCAAACGTTACCAAGTTACGTTACACAAGCGATTTCTTTCCTTTTTTAGTTTCTTACACATCTATAGACTTCAGCGGCCTCTTGGTCACAGTGGTCCTGCGACCTTTTTATCACTAAAAAATTAAATGACCTAATTGAGACCAAATGACTCTATTTTCTTTCCTCTTGCTGTTAAAATGTAATATGCTTTTTATTTAAAACGTAAGATTATGATAAGTACACACATATTTAATATATGGTATGAAGTTTCACGGTTTGAAAATAATAATTATGATATGCGATGATATTCAAACGGACGAAGGAGCTCCATTATCGTCTGAACGTTAAGTATAAAACGGTTTATTTCCAATCGGAATGCATTTATTTATAACTTTTTAGTTCATTTTTTTTAATAAAAAAAATAATAAAGATATTTATATAATAATGAACGTAATTTTTTCTTTACGATTTTCGGATATTTTTCAAATTAGTTACAAAACAAATCATTGTTTTAGTCTTCACACACATACACATGCTCAAACAGTTATTTATACATCCAAACCAAACAGTCGTTTCGTTAAAACGACTCACAAAACATGACCGGTTATTTTTACCTTCTAATCCAACGAAAGAATCTATTTGTTCTTTGTTTTTCTTGCTTCTTCTTTTTCCCCATTTTTAGTCACTACACGAATCATATAACACTTGTCACACTGCACTTTAAAACTATATTATTGTCTATGAATCACCGTCAGTTAATATGACACTTTGTTCGTTATTTAAAATAATATTTTTAATAATGTTTCTGGCCGGTACAGGACTCCGTGTATGGGCTCTATTAAGAAACGAAATAAATATTTTAGATAAGCCTAATCACATAGTAACATACATTCACTGATTTAACTTTGATACAGATACGTTTACGGTGAGTTTTATGAGGTAACTTAGAATTCACTAAATCCTTCGTGGTATTTTACGTATTCCTGATTTATATCTAGTAACATTTTAGTTAAGAGCAGGGAAAATTTTAATTGGTTCATTATGGAACAGGGTAACACTATAGTTAATCACAACAATGGGTTCAAAATTTGCACTAACCATCAGCATACACTTCACCGACGTATTGGTATACCTAAGACGAAAATTTGAGACATTAAAAATACAGAGTATTAAAAAAAATGACGACAGATAAAATAGAAAATGATATTCGAAATTTGAATGCGCCTTGAGGGGAGCACGCGGAGAGACTGGCGCGTGGCCACGTTCAAAATTAGAATCTGAAAAAAAAAGAACCATTGGCTGCATTGCGAGAAATGCAGCGCGTGAGTGTTGGTTTTATTTTTAATCTGTTGAGTGTCTACCTTTGAAGGAAAATATTTTCGTTTTGACGTTTTATTTTTATTCTATTTTCTATATTAAAAATATTCTCGATTAGTAAAAAATATTTTTTATTTTTGTAGTTTCAGTATTATAATTTTTTTATATAGGGATGAAACTCTCCTTAACACACATAGTTGTCTGAGGGAAATCGTCAAAAGGTACATGATTGCTATCGGGTTTAATCTAAATTGTGTGACGTTTAAGGGGCATCCAAAGCCACTGTAGAAGCCATCAGACGTGCTGTTAGAAATACATCGAAGGCTTTCTTTGCGGCGTGGTGTTTCGGCTTTTCCTACTTGTCGGACGGGTAACCCTATGTTCTTCCGTGTAACCACAGCAAGCTGCCGTCTTTCCGGACTTGTAATATCTGGGTGTATTTAGAATAAGAGATAGCAGCAAACAAGTCACGACTGTGATCCAAAAGATTGTCCTCAAATGTTTTGCAATTAGAATTATATTTTTAACTGTAAACGCTGATAGAACTGTTAACGGGCTCTGAGAATTATAGAGTATATTTTTACCATAGTTCAGTAATAGTTTGTGACTGCTTTGACTTGATATCAATTGAACCCTGTAAAACCTGTCCAAGGTATTAATATTCCATATTTTAATTACATGTAAGCAGATTTT
This sequence comes from Agathymus mariae mariae, assembly GCA_018251895.1. Taxonomy (NCBI): domain Eukaryota; kingdom Metazoa; phylum Arthropoda; class Insecta; order Lepidoptera; family Hesperiidae; genus Agathymus; species Agathymus mariae. Next base: position 2,081 of record DWPT01002792.1, on the reverse strand, counting down.
CTTAATTTTATAATTGTAATTTCAAAACGACTACAAATAACAATCCCACAGGGATCGTAAAATCTTCAAAGAGCGGTCATCGCATCATTGTAATAACGATTAAAATTGGCGCGCCGCCATCACCTGTGACATAGACAAAAATGAGGAAGACTGTCTACGGTAAGAGTTATAGGATAATAATTTTGTGTAAATACGTGCCAAAGACAAACGTCATAATTGACATTACAACACATCTATGTGATGTTGGTAATAATAATAATAATGATATGTTCGATAGCGATGTTTTGTCTCTTTCCATTTGAAAACAATTTTTGTAATATTCCTAGAATTACTTTTTGCTGTACCGTACTGGAAATAGTAACCGAGCTTGCGGTCCGCGTACTTTTAAATGATCACAATAAACTGTTGCTTTTACGGACAGAAACAGGAGGCTTATAAATTTAGCGTCATCCAGGTTGCTACACAGAGCCCACGACAATATTAGCAGATGGTCCTGTTCTATTCTATTACGAGAAAAACTATGATGATTGATAGATTTTACTGGATAGGATAACGCGACTCGCGTTGCCTTTTCCAGTGTTAGAAACAAAAAAGGTCCTCATCCACGTGTACGACCAATCTAACACCCACTGAATTTGAGAACCTTTTCTCATATTAATCTACCCAATGTAAGAACTGCCTCCTTTTTCACTAGTCATAATTCAACACACACACACACACACACACACACACAACACAATCACAAATCACCGTTGTAATCCCGAGCGCGCGAGCAGAGTCCTGCATCAGCACCTCTATATACTGCTACTGCCGCGTGTATTTTGGTGAAAACATCAGCTTTTGGTCTACAGATCAGCGGAATGACTAGAAATGTCTCACAAAACGTTACTGTAACAAGCCAGCCTTTCCCTCTGGTTGCGTCGTCATTAAATTATCTCGCGTTACAGATGAGCATAAGCAAAGGTTACCAGCTAAGATGACATGGTCTGTATCTCAGGTGTTACCATTGAAAAAAGTTACACCTAGTTGCAATACAAGAGATGTAATAGTCTTAAATTCTGGATGTGTGTGCAAATCCTAGACACAAGAATCACACCTCCGTGCCATTTCTGATCGCCATTTGGTCTACGGCTCGAAACACAGTTTAATTATAGCTCAGATGAGTCGCTACACAGATCGCGCACTACACATCGCGGCCAAGGGAAGCTGTGAGTTGAATAAAATATCGATTACTATTATTTTATTCCAATAAGTAGTTACTTATATTTATGTCTAAACTTTATGTCTTACAGGATACTAGGTATTTACGTTCTTTCGTCTTACTAAATAAATTCGTAAATTTAAATTAATTGATTAAATATATTAACCAATGAATTAACATTTGAAAAAAGTCTATTAGCTAAATAGTAAAAAAAAAAATATCAAAAAGTAAATAAAAACGATGTTATTAACGATTGAAAATTTGAACAAGATATACAGAGTGTAAACTAATGTGTAGGTATTTAAAAACACCCCACAAGTAGATCAACACACACCTATAGATACTGTTAGCCGCTCGTTACACGAGGTGCATCACCGATGCGTTGTCGGCCAACACGTGAGCGGTGGTCCCGCTTGTTGCCGCGCTCTCCAACATTCCTAATGAAACAGATGAGAAACTTTAGAAGGTACACTGTCTGCTACGTCGGGCTACCTAAATTGGAAAAGGGCGTGATTGGCTGACCCAATTTAGGTCACGTCAGAGGTGAAATTTACACTAAACTAATATGGAATATCTTGATCGGACGGCAGTCTTGACTGATCTACTTTTACCCTTCATACATATTTTTTTAAACCCTCTGGTACATTATCCATATGTATAATTTTGCTCTGCAAAAAGACATCTTGCGAATCAGTTGCTACTAAATATTATCAAAAATTTGCATAAAATTTTTCATACATTTATATATACATTTTCCGTGAAGCCTGCCTGGCTAGCTACCACCCTCCTGCTTAAGTCAGCCACCAAACGACTCGTCGTGTTCCGGCTGGGGGCTTGAGAGCCAGTACCTTTTTCTTTTTTACCTTCTTCTCATTTCCTG
>DWPT01002791.1:0-15515 GCA_018251895.1 Agathymus mariae mariae | reverse complement strand
ACTTGAAAATTTTTAATTTTCGATTTACACGTTTTTCTCAGGAACGTATCTACCGTGTAAATCGGGGGATAGGTGTACCATGAAATCCTGTTACTTTAATACATGTTGATCCATAAATTCTATCACCATGGACATACACATGCACGCATGACATTACAAACACCCATAACCTGAAAGCAAACTTTTATCTGTCACATAAATATCTGCCTCGGCCGGGATCGATCCCGGGTCCCGTCGCTCGGCAGGCAAGGCCACTACCTAGTGGGCTATTAAACATTTGTAAAAAAATAAAAATGAGAGGGTAAGACGCCGCCATGACGCGCAAAAAGGCAAATAATGTTTTTTGAAATAATTATTTTTGTCCAAAATCTTTATCAAATACACAAACTATGCATTAAAAACTGATCATTACTTACCCATCCATGATTCTACAGCGTCTGTAAGGAATCGACTTACTTGCTCGAGTATAAAAATCATAGATGGCAGTATACTAACGTAGTAAACATCGACCTGAGCTAAGAATTTTAAAATGGCCGTTAATTATCCGAGTTTGGTTAAGGTTTAGAACGTCATTCCTTTTTTCCCTACACGTTTTTAGTTTGTACGATATGCGTACAGATTAAAAAAATCAAAATAATTCAAACGGTTTAGAACAATCGACTTTAAAAGTTGCTTAACAAACAGTCAGGTAATTTAAACGTCAGACTTAATAAGTTCACTTTATGGTCAATGCTTACAAATTAAATAAAGGCTATATGACAAGAATTTCATTAAATGATAAACCTACGCCATATCTTTAGAAATATTTCATATAGCATTGTTGTAGGAATGGGTTTTTCTACCACAATTCTATTTGTTCAAGACCGTCTAAGCTTTCGCCCGACTATTCCTATTGGTAAAAGTCCTAGAAACTACAAAGTTTACACTGAAAGGAACTCAAGAGAAACCGTTTTTCAACACAGGACTGCTGGTAAAAAAGAAAAATCAGTATATTCCAGATTGTACTGAACTTATTGTATTATTCTTTTAAGTTTTTCCGAAGAAGTTTTAGCAGATTTTGGCAGCAACCAAATCAGCACATAGTATTCAACATTAGAAGTCCACTGGTGATACAGAGCTATATTATATTTTAAGGGTAAATTATAGTATTTCTGGATGAAGCACAATTAGGTCTATAGGTACATTTTGAGATGAACTGCTTTTATACTACCAATGAAAAAATGGTGCTCGGATGGACATGTTCAAGTAATCTGAAATTGTCCCCAAATTTTAGAAAATTGCATTACCTTATGGGTGTCTAAAATTTTCATGCTACATTTGTTATCTACTTATTATATACCTTTCAGAAAATACAATACTAATAACACAGTCTGTCATAATGATTGATGTAATTATATCATATTGCATTAAAAATAAATGCTTAGTTGTACTCATTAAGTAGTGAATTTTCAATTTTATTTATGAATTATATTTTGTAACGTTAAAATGTAATTTTAAAATAATCGTAACGTTTCACTACTAGTAATTTTAAGTAGTTGTTTTAGTTATAAATTTTATAACTCTAATATCAGAAAGATATAAATACGTTCAGCGCAGTCAACATGAAGACATTTAATTACGAAGCTTCATTAACTAGCTAATCGTGTCAGCCAAAACTATAATTTTTTTAATCAACACGGGCTTGGAAATCGTAATTATCATATTATTAAATGAAGCATTGCTGTACTTTATAAACAAAGTTATACAATAATTTAGAGAACTTGAATTTTATCTTTCAACATATGTAATATTTCTAAGTAGTCTGTGATTTGTTTTGACAATTATAAATATTGTGTTTATTTTATTCAGTGCTGCTAAGCGTGGAAATTTTTAATTTAAAAGTGGGAATTAAAATTCCCAATTTACGGGGAATTGAGAGATAGCGCGGGCAGAGCATGGGGAATGACATAAATTCTCATCACGCTTACAACTAAGCAATCACGTTCGAATTTGGCAAATACAACTCGACACTACTAGCATGTTGAATGACAACACCACTCAGATACCTGGTCAATTGCCTTTTGAACACGATTTTGTACTATTTACACCATCATTAATTCATTTGTCGATTTTTTTATTTGGTGTATACGGTTGAAAATTTCAAAATTATTGAAAAGTGCAGCTATTGTTAAACATGTAATATAAAGAAAATATTAAAGTCAATTCCTATATAGGTCAACAAATAACAATGTTATTTCAGTTACTTTTTATCAAATAACTACATTTAACTAATTTTGTACAAAACAGTGTTTTTATTCCAAAAATATCATAACAGGGAATTTGTGGAGAATGAATTAAAAGAAGCAGGGAATTTCGGGTAATTGCACTGACGTACGTGGGGAATCGGGAATTTTCTATAGGCAGCACTGAGTTTATTAGTTAACTTCATGTACAGTAAATCTCAATAGGGTAATTAGAAGGCATCTCGGGCTTATTTAAATTTATAACACTAGTTACATTTGTAGTTTAAATGAAGAAATAAACTTGATTTTATTTGTTATGAATACACTATTGAAACTTAAAATGTTGCGTGGTAGCACTTATAAGGAAAAGTTACATAGCCGGACCCTAAAAGACATGTCTAACTGTTTAAATTTACCGGATTCGTATTTATTAAAAAATTGTAGAGTAAACAAAGTTATTTTCCACCAGTTGTTAAGAATATTAGAACCCGTAGTACCAAAAACACAACGTTCTAATGGCATTCCATTCCCTTTAAAGGTAAAATATTTTGTAACAAATGGAAAAAAAACAAACTTATTTTTGTCGTATCTTGATTTCAGTTGACTTACATTTTCGATAAAGACGTATTTGTACTTTTGACATTATCACCAAGTCATTGATATCAAAATTTGACTACATATGAATTATGCTTGTTTTATATCTTGTGCACTGCCAGTCATGTAGCTGCACAGCCACAACCAAACCATATCAGCATCGTTGTATTAGCATTATAGTGTATTATTACTTGTACAATACCATTTCTCTTGCAACTAAATCTCACTTAACTTATACTAGTAACACGTTTGTTGTGTTTATCTTTAGGTCAAAAGTGAATTGGCTAATGGATTTTATAATCAAGAATGACATCACCCCTTTATAATCAGGTGGGATGGTAGTCAACTTAGTGACAAAGAAAAATAGGTAAAATGTGGAAGGTTAACACTATACTAACAATATACACCTTTCATAGCACCTCAATAATTTTAGGTTCTAGTTACATTGTCATTTCTGGCAAGTGGGTTACATCAGAAATCTGTTGGGAAAGACTTCAATATTAACATTTCTCAAAAATCAGTAAGTAGAGTTATTAAAACCATAATTGAAGGTCTAAATGCAGTGCTAGATGACTGGATAGTATTCCCCTCAAATCCTGCTCAAAGGGAACAAATTAAAGAGGGGTAAGTTGTTCCCATCAATAATACTTCCGTTCTTACCTTTAAAGGCTATAAATATTTCTATAATATATGTACATAAAAATCAATATTTTCATATGACTATTTATTTTGTTAAAAATTTAGAATTCTTTGAATTTGAATATTGTTCTTTTTAAATATCCTTTGATCCTTGTAATAATTGTGACTAGTTATCATGAGGTAGAAAGTAATAAATATTATTTCAGTGTAATTGTAGTGCAGATGGATTGTACATTTTGATAATGCACTTATTGCAAAAACTAATGCATCTCACCTTATACAGCCCATGCATTTCACCCATTTAAACATCACACATTAATAAAAAAGTTTGTCAAACCATAGGCACAAGCACAAATAATGAAAGTAGTCTCAATGAGCTGTGTTAATAACGTGATACTCTCTATTACAGGTTTTATAGGAAATATCATTTTCCTGAAACAATTGGATGTTTGAATGGAACCTATGTGGAGATTGTTTGCCCCAGAGACGATGAAGAGGCATTCTATGATAGAAAAGGACAATATTCAATCAATGCACAAATTGTAAGATTCTTAAGTTAAACAAAATTTTTACAAAGTACTTTATGGAATGGCAAATCTGCCTAAATTTTTTATACATGCCACAAAAATAATGTATTGGCTTATGTATGCTCTATGAATTCTTTGTAACTGACACAGTTTGTAAGGTACTGGAAACATTTTATATCTGCATAAAACTTTTGCCATTGCTCTAAGATGTCAAACAAATAATTGTCTCTTTGATAAACATGCTACATGATCACGTTAAACACTGTTAAACTAACAGCACATCAATATGATCTTTGCTACAATACAGGAAATCTCATCCTACAGAGATATTTTCAATTGAATTATTATAAATAATATGTGAATATAAGGGAAAACAATTTTTGAACCTTTTTATTAGTTTTTAAAATTGAACCGTGTTAAGTTACATCTAACATAAAAAATTCCATTTCCTAAACTAGCTCCATAAATAATTTACATTTAGTTGTCATTCTACTTTCAGGCATGTGATGCAGATTCAAGAATAATTGCAGTTTGTTGTAGATTTGGTGGTGCAGCCAGCTGTGCTTATATTTGGAATAAAATGGTCATAAGATCATTTATTGAAAATATCAGCAGACATGGGGAACCTGGGTGGTTGATTGGTAAGTTATAAAACAATATGGATAAAGCAGTTTTGGAGACAATCTAATTTTTCTTTTATGTAGAATAAGTTCAACAAACATGCAATTGAAACTGATATTTAGTTCAATGCAGTGTGCGTAAATCAATTGTGTTACAACTACTAATAAGTAGTATTTAAAAAAAAATTATACACATTTTGTGCACAAAACATAAAGCAACAAAATTTCATCTTTTAGCTGATAACAAATATCCTCAACGAGCATGGCTGATGACGCCTATACTTCACGCACCCCAAGGCACTCCCGAATCACAGTACAATCACTTCCAAGGGAGAACAAAAACATGCATAGATAAATGTATAAGCAAACTCAAAGGGCGATGGCAATGTCTGTATAAGAGACCACTACACTATACACCCCAAAGGGCTGCCAAGATCATCAATGCTTGTGCTGTTCTACATAATCTGTGCATCAGGGCTGGGTTGCAGGATCCAGAACTTTATATTGAACCAGAATCAATTTCAATGCAGAACTTCAATGAAATAACAGAAATGCCAGATGATAATGTTAACGATTTGTATATTGGAATTGAAGTCAGAAGACAACTTGCAGAAAGAATTTACTACAGTGTTTAAGATAAGACTGATGTTATTATTTAGATATAAATTATACATTCCTATTTACTGTACAAAAACTAAGTAATAATATCATAGTCAATATTAAGATGTAAATAAAAAATAGATTAATAAACAAAATTTCTTTATTGACATAACTTATTTCACTATGGTAATAATAAAGTGAGCTTAAATCATAAGAATTTGCATCTGTACTAGTTGACTGTAGGTGTCCCCCGGCATTCTGTATGATATATTTCCAGCGAACGTATTAAGGACTTCGGCTTGTTCACGCAACCATTCTATTTGCTGAAAAAATAATTGCAATATAAAATACTGCAATTCATAAAAGTACAATTTACCCTTACAGTATTTGGCTGCAATCTTACCTCATGGTTGACAAAACTTACTTTTAAGCTGGTTAAATAAATATAACATAAAAAATAAATAGTAGTCTTGCAGATAACATGGACAATCATAACAAGCAAATTAATGTACTAACCTTATTATGCGGGTGTGCACGAAGTCGCTGTCGTTGCGCCAACAGTATGGCACAGAGCGCACGTAATACTGCAGGTAGTGCGCGTAGTAACTCGCCGCGCGCACACCGAGCCGCAGCTACGCGCGTGTCTAATTCGCTAGCGCTCAGAGGCACCAATTCGCAGGAACGCAGCGTCTGAAAATGTTTACTTTTATCAATAAATGTATACGTATAACTTTTGTAATTATCCAGAAGCACTAAGATCTTGTCACTACAAGGATTAAATAACCAATAGCCAAGGTGGGAGCATTATTGAAACAAACATATTGAAATCTCAACTCGTCGGACTACTCTATCTCCGTACTGTAGTGTCTCCGCAAGCTGCGTGTTTCTTCATATCCCAAATGTTATTGTTGTCGCGTTGGTGTGCATCATGACAGGAAAGATGATGAAATTTAATTTAGCGAATTGGTCTGGGAAGCGTGGGTTGTTTGAGAAACGTTGAAGAATATTCTGATTCCTTTTAGGTAATAAAATATTCCCAACACGAACTCAATATTTAAATAATAGTCAAACTCGAACATCACATCGGATCTGCTAATAGAGGAAGACAGGCGCATATCTCTCAAAATTCAAATCATTCAGATATTTTGTAAATGTATGCACGTTATTTTTGCTTCTAGTACCGCTTCGAAAAGACACTTTAACAATGGGAATAGACGAGAAAAACTTCACGGCGCATTTATTAAATCAACCAATTATTGTCTATTGCAAAACAAGTTTTAACCTGCGCGGAATCGGTTGCGACTCTATTATTTTCAGACTTCCTTGACTTTTATATATTCATCTATAGAGTTATCATGTGAGGCCGGACAAACATAAACCAGCCTGAATTTTTTAATGAACTATAGAAGAAACCCTTAGGTTTGTAGACGAGTGAAGTACCTTGTGCGTGTCACAAACGTATTGAAAATTATGCTATAAATACTTTGGTGTAGTATCATCATTTAAAATGCAGTGAAACGCAAAATGGATTTGGTAATTATGCCCCTTACTTCACTATCTATTATGACCCATAAAAAACTGGATGGTTCAGCTAACGTTTCATTATTTAATTTAAGGAAGTTGCCCGTTTTCTGCACATTTCGTAGCGCAAGCTATCCGTTTATTTACCATATAAAACTAAATTATTTATGGTAAACCGATATAATACATGGGATAGTTATTTGTTCTGTTTACATTGTCGAAATATAATTTATTTCTTTTATGATGAAAAATTCACAAATAGATCACCAAAATATATAAAATCCGCATAATGGTTAATATAAAGTATAAAAAGAAAAGGACCTACAACTGAGGCCTGCGGTCCACCCGGCACCCGGATTAAATGACACAACATAATTTTACCCTTCGAATAGAACGCACCCAACATCCTGAATTAAACAGTGAATAATTTAAAAAAATCCAAAACATAAAATACCCAGCCTACACAGTATTCTGGCCTGTTCAAACAGAAAAAATCAAGACACTACAACCAACATTGTCCTTACAGTGTACAACCTAAACCATTTCAATGCGCACGCTGCACACTAACAAATGCGTCATACCTCCAACGCCCCCTCGTAGTTGTCGGCGTGGTACTGGTCGAAGAAGGTCATCAGCTTGCACAGCTTGGTGTACGCCTCGACGAGCGGCGCGGGTAGGTCGGTGGAGTCGCAGCGCAGACGGCGCGTCGTGTGGTCGGCGAGCGCCGCCAGCCGCGCGCGCAGCCCGCCCGCCCCGCCTCCCGTGTTCACTACTTGCGCTAGCAACACGCAGAACAACTCCAAAACCTTCTCCAAGTTCTGGAACAACGTCTCATTATTTTAATTTTTTTCTTCAAATGACGTATCGCGAGTACGCTCAGCCCAAGACAATATATCTATATATTTTATAGATCGAACAAATCGGCACATGCTAGATTTGATTTAGAATTGTTACATGTTTCAACTGAGAAGTGTTGTATATTGTTAGTATAAAAAGTTTAGTCGACAAGACTAAACAAGCAAATTAAACGTTGTGGTCAACATAAATAAATACAACTTGTCCAAATTGGAAGCGGCTCTCGCCATTCTTCGTGTTCGGCCTGTCGTAGTACTGGTGTGTGTGAAAATATAAAACAATAATTTGCACTACGTCACTCCAAACACTCACCCCGGCCGTGTCGTACATTGTAATAGCATCTTCAAACAGCCCCTTGTTTACAAGTTGTTCTGCCACGTTGAGAGCTATCACCTGTAAACATAAAAGAAAATGGTTTTATGAATTGATAGTTCGGAATTTACAATTGTTTAACATTTCTGACAACAAAGTGAACATCGCATGTCGGCTGTGTGATCTTTAAGTTTGTGTACAACTGGTCTCATGCCGCTCGTAGTTATCTGACACGGCTCGATGGCTCCACGTGCTCAATGGTGTTTATAGACTATGTCCATACCATAAAAGGATATGCATGGAAATATACGACTGAGATATCACAACTCCCAAAATCCATGTCAATATCTTCCTCGGTTGGAAATGAGCTCGGGGGTCCTCGCTTGGCCGCAAGGATTACAGGGTACCAGGTACCTGGATTACAAGGATAGACTCTACAGCGTTTATTATTATTATTAAGATCTCACTTTGCTATCAATGTGTGGGTTGTTGAACTGGTCCAACAATCCCGTGGAACGCAGCCCCGTTACAGCGTCCATCCGACCGAAGAGAAGATCGTAGTCCCGGCTCTCCAGCGCGAGGTCGGTGCAACAACACATGAACAGATTTTTACCGCTTGGATCTTTCAGGTTTCTGTCAAGAAAAATATCAATTTACGGAATGGTCGGCTCGAAGGACCAAAAATTTATATATGTACGATTATATAATATGTATAATGCAAATTTATAATTAAAAAATGTGTTATAGTTTAAAATTTTTAAAATGACTTATAAATTTCTAATGCGACCACAGGGTGTTGTTATAAACAAAATATGATGTTTTTAAATTAGTTCGCCGTACCTGAGGAAGAAGTAGTAATGGAGAGCGTCCGACTGATCGGACAGTTCGAATTTCCTAACATATAATAAAACTAATCTCGCGAGATTCAACCGCCGTAGTGGTATTGGGTCGTCTGTATCTACTGACACTGAAACAAATTATATAAATTAAGAAAACATTGTACTAATATTAAAAACTATACTAAATGCTCATGAACTTATACCTCTCGCACTAAGATCCACCGCGTCATGGGCATGTTATCCATATAACACATTGTGTACACAAGCAACCAAGATTGGACCAAACATATCTATTATATCCAAAAAAATGTACCGGCCGGGAGTCGCATCCGGGACCTATCCCTTGGTAAGCAATATAAAAACTTACAATTGTCCACCGCTTTTATGTAGGAAGAAAACTCGACATCACATCTAGACATTTCATCATTTCGACGCATGATCTATACTAATATTAAAAGTGCGAATTTTCTGTGTATACGGAGGCCAATCTCCGCAACCACGACTCCTATTTGAAAAATCATTTTACTATTGTAAAGGTACATTACTTCGAATGGACATATGCATGTAGTGTAATATTAATTAATAGTTCAACCTCAACGAAGTCGGAGCGCGGGCCAATAGCATAAAATAATTTTGTAACAACATAAATAAATGCATTGTTGATTTTGGTTCAATTTTAGAATACCCTTACACTTAACACTCCTCCCTAAACGCGATTAGTGATCTGGGACTGCGTCCCACCCCCTTCCCACCGATTGAGCTGTCCATACGTCTCAAGCTGTATGAAACAGTATGTAACGAGACATTAACTCAATTTCTCTCTCTTACCGACAAACCAAGTGTAACCATATAATTCAAATTAAACATTAACATTGTAGAATTCAAAATTATCAAAAACTGTGGACAAGGGGATGTTTATTTTACAAAAATTCGAAATAGGAAGATGACTTCGAAGGGACCTCATCAATGACAGTCTTTAATAATTCTGACGTTTTTCTTAAATCACTGCCAGGTTACAAATACATTCAGTTTTATTTACAGAGTTGATGTATAATAGCTTTGTTTGGTTAATTTTGACTAAAAAAAGTATGCAGATACTTACACAATGGCGCTTGAACATTCCGCGGGGTGCCCAACATGAACACGTCGTGAAGTGCTAGCGCCATGTGAACACCGTGAACTTGAAATCTGAAACGTAATTTGTAAATTGTACAGTTGACGGCGTCGACACGTGAGGCTACTGAACCGTCCAACAGACCGCACTATAACTCAAAGCCTCCTCGGTTCCGAGAAGCGACCCGTTCCTGCAGACGGTCGTCAATGGGATGAAGCCGATAGAAAAAAATTACATTGTTTGTTTGTCGATGGAGAATATTGGTGTTACATGTTATAAGTTTTAATTCTACATGCAAAACATCTTGGGGCGGTGCTATTAGTTAGTGCTATGCTAGTGAGTGCTCCTTTATATATATTAAAAATATATTACCTTGGTATCCTAGATAAAAATTCTATTGCAGGTTCGAACTGGCCGGTGAGAGCCAGCACTTGGAAATATACCAGAGGTTTCTCGTATGCGTGGTAATGTGTCTCGCCTGAAAATTAAAAATACATTGATCATAAGTTCAACACCGAGATGATGGTAGTGACAACCACTCAACCAGGCTGTTAAATATGTTCATGTAGGATGTAGAACATCTTCCATTATACATTTTTACTGTAAGGACTATTCGAGATATTTTACCAGTATTATTAATTTTGTTCATCCCCCCCTAACACACCATTACATAATATCAATTTTTATATATAAAATTATTTACTCGGTTTAGATGCAATTCTTTTGTATCCATTTAAGTAGATACCTGGATGGTTTATATTCGCAATTAGCATCGGTAGTACGAAGCACTGCGATCGTGTTTCAGGATATTGGCTTTTGTAGATCAACGTTTGCCGGGTCTGCTAGTGGTTAAGTTAAAATTATCATTATATTAATATGTCAGTCTCGGTTCTCGGTAAATAGCAACCATTGAGCCACGTCGGAGGGCTCTCTCTATATGCACTTTCTACATTTCAATTGTCACTAATCTTTTCATAGAACGCTTTGGAGCCGTGCACTGGAGCAAATTCTAGACCTCAAATATTAGAAGCAATATTTATCTGTAGTAATTTTGCTATCGGGTTGAAGTGAATCAACACAAATTGATATAAACGTTGGTAACTTTCATATCAGTTAAACAACCTTTGACAATCAGACTGACAGATGCGTGAGTGATCTTTTAAAAGCGCATTCACATTATTCACATTAGTCGTTACAGACCGAAGCACCTATAGCTGCGACGGGGTACTATGAAACACGTTCGACTCGGCCAGTTTTTTGAATTAACGTTCTTGATCCCTAACATTACCGTATTCTTCCAAGATTAGCTTTTGTAAATCAGAGTATGTGAAGACGTCCTGGTCTGCGTTGGCGCGGGTCTTGATCAACGCGAGCTTCAGCCACAGGTAGTCGTCGGCGGTGCGAGCCACCTCTGAATGCTCGTCGCTCACGTCACAGCACCCGATAACACAGTACACCTGCCATCATACGAAGCATCAACTTCAATACATTGTAACTATTACGTTATTTGCATGAAGTACATATGAATGAAAATAATAATCTAACTCACAGCTCGTTTGAAGGGATCGGTAGAGTTGCGCACTTGTATTCTATACTGGAAATTGATCGCCGTTTGTAGTTTATCACTCAGCGGCTTCTCTGGGCTGCGCATGTGTTCTTCCAGAGCTGCAATAAATTCTTCGTGGTCGCGGCTAAAATAAAAAAAAAGGAAGCATTTAAATATTATTAAATAGATGTTCACGCAAGTGCAATTTCACTCGGAGGAGCCACTAACGTGCGCCGGTTACATCTTCTCTCTAACTGATAAGAAAAGCCCATTCGCCATAGGAATTTAGTCATTTGTAACTAAATTCATTTTGTTAAATCGTGTTTGCATGTAATCTTTTTTGTTTATTTAATTTTTACGCATTAATGGTGTAACTAATGTCCAAGCACGATGATAATAACTTAACATGAATTGTCCCATCCGCTTGTTTGTCTGCTGATGCAATGTAAAAAAAAATAATGACTACAATATTCAAAACAAGATAGCATACCCAGCCTTCCTCAGACAATGCAAAGCCGCATTAGGGTCGCCACTCCTCAAACAGTAGTACACCATGGGCCAGAGGGGTCGTTCGTCGATAACGCCGTCGGTGAGCCCCTGCACGGTCTGTCCCTGCAGTCGCAGCCCTACAAAGCCTCTCACGAGAGGATAAGTGCCCGGTTCGCCGCCTCGCATCGCCACCGCAGGATTTGTTCGCACGAAATCGCCCATGTATTGTTTGTATCTGTAAGCAGTTGTAGAGTTTTTTAAGTTCGTTTTTTTTAACCATTGTCACCTCATAAACAAAATTATGCAGCACAAACATAATATTGCTGAATGGCATCTGTATCAGCCCCGGCGGCAATTTATGACAGGTTACTGAAAATATACGACAGATGCTTAATAAGAAAAAGTATTGATCACATATACATAGCAATAAAATAAAAATACTCATAACATCTTCACTAATGATAATATTATGACGGGGCATAACTTGTACATTAAATATTCTATGAACATTATAATGTAATCTTTGTTATTTGTATATACACCTTGAACATATGTTTTTGGAATTACATGTCTGTTTCTTATATGGAAATTACTAAACAGATTAAGATGATACTTAACAAATTTTTAATTTATATGGAAGTACTTTACAACTGAGAAATAGATCTATTCCCACAGAAAAGGAAATAAATTATGGACAATCAATTAAGTGAGTAGTAAACAAAGTTTAAAACCCTTTACTGGAGATATCTTTATAAATAAATATGTTTTTAATACATAAAATTTTTAAACTCATTTGCAAAATAGTTAATTTTTACAAATAAGAATATTTAGTAAGTGCCTAATAAAAATAAATTGCAATTAAGTCAGGTGTGGGTGCTGTTTTCAAACATAAGAAGCAGGTTTTCAGGAGCTAAGTTGAAGCGAGTCACACGAGTTAGTGACAGTGAATCACAATCATGACCCATGACAATCTGTTTCTAAAGTTTGGGTGCCTTCCCAAATCTAGTTAGCTGAAAATCACAGCCCAAATGGAAATTCGGTGATTTCATAAACTTTAAATTGTCTGAAGAATTTGAGAATTTAATTTTACTTGACTTATTATGAAAAACACAGTTTAAGGTAGAAATTGTTACTGATACAAAATGTTGGTGAGTCATGGAATTATTGTTTCATACATTATTCAACAGTGAACACCAACAGCAGGAGAGATTAGCTCACACTCAATGGTGGATGGAGCTTCTAACGTGGGACTAATTGACTCTCAAGTTTAACTATGGCTGTAATTGACATTGGTTAGAGATATCCATTGATTTTAATAGCAACATAACTATTTTGTTTTGTTTTTGTTACTATCAGAATTAATTTCTGTACCTTTTCTCCAAATACTTCTTTCCTTGAGCTATAAGACATTGTTGGATGGCTGGATTTCCCCTGGCTTTAAGGGGATCCTCATCTCTCACAAGCGCTGGAATATTGGCCATTGTTTTTATTATCTCCCACATTTCCTTAACTTTCTAAAACAAAAATAATTTGTAACTTTAATCATTTCTGCTATTTCAAATATTTTCAAGTGACATAGTAAAAAAACATTATTTTTAATCCTTTCATTTAGAATATAAATCAATTTATTTAGATGTCATTGGAAGTTCATAAAGATAAAAAAAAATCTCTTCATTATTTTATGAAATGAATCATTTCAGTAGTTTTAACAATAACCTGGTAAAAAGTAATACAAAGTCTTAGTAATTTTACATGACATCAAATATACCCTAAATAGTTTAGTATTTTCAGAACCTTACAATGGAACTCATATCAAAAATATTAATTTAAATTTTTTATTAGACCATTAAAAAAGAATTTGTCCATTCTCTCAAAAAATTGAAGTTCTACAACTAAAAGATATACTCACAGGATCATTAAACTCCTCAGCAACCCGTGAAAACTTTTGGAGCAATGCTGTTTTGGACTTAGCTCCTTGGAACACTAGCTTGTTGTACTGGTGGACCTGTCTAGCATACGCAGCCTCTATGTTATCCAGCATTGAGTGACCAAACTTCTTAGGTGTGTCAGCTATGCTTGGTGGTTCTGGGGCACGTTTTAAGTCTAACCAGTTCTGAGATGGACCAATCATTGCATTCATTAATTTGATTTTCTCTCTGTTCCATTCTGATAGCATGTGCTCCCATTTTTGATCCTCTGTTGTTTGAAGTGACTAAAAACAAAGGTAATAATAAAAGTTGTAATTACAATATTTTATTTACAAGTAAATTACATTTAACAAAATCATATTCTCAATTTCCTTATTCTCTAATAAATTAAAGCAATTGTCTTAAACCTGCATTTAGCCAGCATAGCAGATTAACCCCTCTCTTTGTGAGTAGAGACCATAACACAGCATTAGGACCACCACATGGGTTGTAATGATGATGATGAATTGTCAATTTCTAAATGGTATTAATGTTTAATTATCTGGTAATTTCTCATATAATTAAGTAAAGTATATAATAGATCATTTTATAGCATTTAATATAAAATAAATAAATAAAATGTTTTTAGAACTTTCTTACAACTTACATTTTTATTTACTTCATCAATGAGAGATAGAATGGCATTTTCTCTTTCATTCTTCAAAAAACTTTCAATATCTGAGTCTGCTATTGGTTGCAAAGGTTCAAATGTGCGTTTTGAACTTAGTGTCTCCAACTTTTGAGATATCTGCTGCAGATCTATCCCTTTTGAGCCAAATAAGAGATGTCTGAAAAATAAAAAGGCAATTTTAAGAACCTTTAATATTCATGAAAAGGTGGTTCACAATTATTGAAAATGTATACAGAACTGTAATTTTAAAATAGAAAAGGTACAGTGATATATAATATAATAATAATGCAAATAGAGCAGTAAAAATGCATCGATAAGTAAGATAACAAATATGGCTTTGTGGAGTATAATTTTCGAAAAAATCATCTCGTATTATTGTCAAATCATTGCGACTGTATGAGGTTTAAATTATCAAAATAAACTAATTTTAAAAATTATCCACAGGTTACCATAACTATTGTAGCTAAGTGGCTAGTCACAGTAAAATTAAAATCAAAATTAAAATCAATTTAATAAGTTCAAACTTACGCCTGAACATCGTTAGAGCCGGACTGAATGACCCTCGAGTATAATTCATGTGATGCTTCCAGTACCTGACCTAAAGACCGCTCGACCCTCGGTAAGTCCTCATTTCCTTCGATTTCGGTTGTCAGTTGCTCGGCTTGTTGTAAAAGTTTACTGAAATCGTCGTCGCCCATTATAAATTAAGGTTAGGATGGCGGTTTAAAACTTGGAGTTTGTTTATATTACAACTGTGATAGTGAGAATATTTTATTCACGTTAACATGTATACAATGAATAAACTGAATTCTTTATTTTTGTTAATACAATTCGACCTAATAGATCAACGTTTATTTTCATATAAAAACAAATTACAAACACCGCGCGAATCCGACGTACGGTACGAGAACAGTGCTGCCAATAAAAAATTCTTTATTCCCCGCGTCACGTCAGTGTGATGCCCCGAATTTCCCCGCTTCTCTTGATTCATTCTCCACAAATTCTTCGATATGATATTCGTGAAATAAAAAAAACTGTT
>DWPT01002790.1:0-15516 GCA_018251895.1 Agathymus mariae mariae | reverse complement strand
TGTTTATCCAAATGTTTTGGATTAAGTTTTAAAATAGCTAGCAATTAATAAAATATTTTTTTGTTTGAATAAATGAATTTGATGTTACAATTATTTTTAATATTTCACTTTATACGTAGCGAAGCACGTACCGGGCCGCTAGTTATTTATATTCTTAGCGCCTGCAGAATTTGTGAATCGATGTGTCATATACTGATTTACGGGATTACAACTCGTCAAACTTGAAACAAAACTAAAATTAATTTCAATTTAATAAACAGTTCACCTTATATAATAGTAACGTACAATATATAATAACACCTGTGACGTTTTATAGGACACGTTGGATCTTTTAAAAGCATCGAGCCCAAAATCTTACTTTAGGTCCGAGCAACTCATGTACGGTTACGAGCACTCACCTGTCAGAAACATATCCCATAATGGGCAGCGATATAAGCATGCCCACGTTGTGCACCGTGCCCACCAGGGTGCGCTTCCACTCCTCGCACGCCAGGTCGAACTGCGACACAACATGCACCATTACCACTCAGCGAACAGTCCAACCACCTACACCCTACACACCTGTCGAACCGGACCTTGCTCCCTGCGCTAAACTAAAACTAAACATCTCTAATTACGGACAGGATTTCACCCCGTCCAGGTCGGCTGTAGGTGACCTTGTAGCTCAGTTGGTAGGGATCGTGCCTGCCGAACGAGAAGTCCCGGGTTTGATTACAAGCCGGGGTAGATATTTATGTGAAAGATAATGGTCTGTTCTCGGGTCGTGGGTGTCTGTGATGTCCAATTATGTGTGTCCTTGCCACCCGGTACACCCTGAGTACCTGAGTATCCTAGTGTGGGGGTTCAGCGTTTATAAGACGTATGAGGGAGTTTGTTTCGTCGTTTCTGTTTATCAATGATTAATCAATAATTACAACACATAGTAGCAACAATGTAGTATTCATTATATAAGTTGTTTACACCTAGGGCGTGTTTGTCGCGTGACACCGCGTCCTCGGGCCCTGAACCGGTCGGGTCAGTGTCCACTGTCCACACCACTGTGCACTGTGTCACTCGCACGCTAATCGCTAGCCGCTAGCCGCTTCGTATAGATTGTTGCTAGCCGATAGTCACACAAAGACAAAGACGCTTTTACTGGTAATGGAACATGCTCCCCATTTGAATCACAATGACTTACCAACCTACTAACAAATAGTAGTATTTGCTAAAAAATTGAAAATACTGCAGTGTCCATCAACATCCAACTTGAAAAATGATAGAATTTATGGTATTGGCACACAAATTACTTACAGTCGCAATCTCAAAGGGATGCGGCAATTATTATGGAGAATAGATATTCTAGAATAGTTTATATATTCGAGTAAATGAAAGTCATAACGGAACTTAACAAAATAAGTTGTCTCATTGGCGCCCTCCACCGTCATCGACGGAGTCTTGTTTGAAGTCGAAAATGAGGAGGAGCGAACGGCACGTTGTCGGTGAAAAATTATGTAGTAATCTCACTTGTTCACAAGCCATCAACCGACTATTTTATTATATTTTAAAGAGGTTAGTAGTTAGCCACATATGTAAAAAATACTCTCCTACCACGCACGAATAACATCAGTAATACAAATGTCCAGGGTGTACCTCGGCGACGATACTGCTTCTGTGTTGATATACGAACACCTCGCACTGCACGCTGCTGCTGTTGTCGAAGGAGGTCTCCTCGCAGCCGGGGGCGGTGGCGACGCGCCGGTGGCACTGCGAGTCCGGGGCTAGCGCCCAGGACGACCACTTAGGCGTCCAAGCCTCGACGCCCGGCGTCTCCAGGATCGTGGTGTTGTCCTCGCATTCGGGCACGTGACATCTGACAAAAATATGTCTAATATTATTGATCGTTCACGTACGTAAATAAATACGTAGGAACGTACTCGGTGATAATGGGCGTCGGCCTTTTTTGGACTTTTTCTCTAATTAATTGTATACCATATGTATACATGATATATATTACTCACTACTTGTGAGTATACTATACTCTACTCACTATATACTAATGTATATTTATGAGCGTACTCTACATGGGACCCGTTGTTCGTAAGAACAGTACGCCGAAATATGTAAATTGTTTTCAATGGCGATAATTTCATAGGATTTGAAATTATCGAAGTGAAACAAAATCGATAACGATATCCAAAGTGCTTGATCGAGCTTAGCACTAACCGAATAGCATTTTAAGATCAACATCAGATAGCTACCTAAGCGTTTAGCCACGACCAGCCGCACGTCATATGGATGAATGAATCTAGAGTCGGTCGCGTCTTTCTTTCTCGAGTATTTTTAGTATGAATAAGCCAATCTGCCGCCGCCCACGCCCACGCCTGCGCGTGGGCTTTTCGACCGTTCTTCAGACTTTGCACTTCGCTGCACGATTCGAATTCAGTTCCACCGACTACAGAGATATAGGTCAACGAATTTAATTCCTGAGATTATAATTTGTAGGACGTTCGCCTCGCATCAGACGCGCATCAGACGCGCATCAGACGCGCATTATCGGCAGTTATTTGCGCGTGCAATTTTCATTGGTTAGCCGTATTTATAAGTTAGTGTCATCCTACATCGGAACTGCGGTCGGTGAAGCTGTGCGATTCGCGCGGGCCAACCTGCGGCTAGTTCGCGTTAAAAATAACTGCACGTTCATAGTCGTTTGATTAAGGGACAGCTTGACTTCATTTAATTATGCTGTGCGACAACATTCTAAAATTAGAAAGATTACACGACTGCAGAGACCAGTGGCGATGGTCGCTGGCGCGGTACCGAGTACCGATCGCCCGCCGCATTTCTCATATCTTTCGAACAACCCTACAACCTTCAGTTGTCACGGGCTTCTTTACTATATAAAGTGCCATAGTAACAGAAGGCTAACTAGTAACTTTGTATGGGAATATTTGTGGCTCAAGTCACAAATATATACCGAGTATAATTGTGTAATTACATAAAGCTATAAAAATAATGATACAAAAATAATATAAGTAAGTACTGTACTATCGACTAACTATGGAACGACAGAAATGCAATTGGACTTCATTAAAAGTAGAGACTCATTAGGGACCCAATGTAATGATTTGGATATTCTATTATCGAAGGTTACCAGGTGGACACGAAGAACACGATCGTCCCAGATGCCGCCCGTGTACCTGTAGTGGTGCTGCACCGGCCCCTCAACCGCGGCCGGGGCCGCACAGTGACACTTTTAATAACTTTGTTATTAGTTTAAGTATACATAAACATACCTGAATATTTTAAGAACTTGTACGAAGAAGAAATTATGTTGCGAAAGTTAAAAAACATTCGCTCAAAATACTACCGCGCCACACGCTCGGTTATATAATATCATCGTATGTTATTGCAATTAATTAAATTTGCTTTACTATAAAAATTAACATAAACGTTAATCCTTCACAAATAGATAATTAAATATTGAATACATCGAGGATGCCTTTTACCATTAAACAAAACAATCATCGCCTTGAAGGAACAAGTTTTGTTTGGCCTCGTTGATGCCTGGTTTTATTGTTAAGATCGTCAATGTGAGTCCGTGTCATGTGATCGTCACTCACGGGGACGGTCCCGACCGTTCAGTGTACAGCACCAGGTCGATATGTTTACGATTTTCTAATAAAATAAGTGATGGCTATGAACATGACTCATTAATGTGATTAATAGATACTTAAAAGCTCAACACGTATTTATTTTAAATAGACGCCGTCTATTATGTGCGGAGACGTGGCGAGACCGATGTCCAATAACAATGTAGACCATCTGAAACCAGTATCATCAATCGAAGGAGGATTGCCCACAGAGAGGAACACAGACACACACAGAACTTTGTTTTTGTTTGTATTTTATGTAATGTTCGGTGCTATTAATTTTTCTTAATAAGAACCTTATTTGCCGATCACTTCACCGAACTCCTCTGAAAACTGATGTTTCCTATTCAGCGGGATTGGAGCCATACTCTATAGAAGTACAAATATGTCAAACATCATTTGAATGTGTATCAGTTAAATGTGTATTATTTGCGCATGCAATTTTCATTGGTTAGCCGTGTTTATAAGTTAGTGTCATCCTACATCGGAACTGCGGTCGGTGAAGCTGTGCGATTCGCGCGGGCCAACTTGCGGCTAGTTCGCGTTAAAAATAACCGCACGTTCATAGTCATTTGATTGAGGGACAGCTTGACTTAAATTCAACGTACAGTTTCTACTGATTACAGTTTTATTGTATATACATATATATGTATGTATAATTGTCATAAAGAATAAACAAAAGATGTGTTAGTCTGTTATCAAAAATATATGCGTATAGCGTTACCATATCACATGTACAGTTTACATTAAGACATTACAACCTATATTACAACAATTAAATTATAAAACTCATCCATAATAAACAAAACGACATACAAAGTTTATTCTCTTCTAATTACTTATAGTATCCAATACTGACTAAATAAAATATTTTTTATTTCACGCCATTGATGTCATTGCTGTTTTTCTTCCGTGTTCGGACGGGGACGTCAAATAATTCAAAAACTTAAAGAACATACATTTTCTTTACATATATTAATTATTATAATTAGTTACACAAGAGCGGCGACAGGGCGGCGACAGGGCGGCTGCACTGTCATACTAATCCCAAGCTGGAGTAAGTAAGTAAAAGCAACAAACAAAACAAAACACAACCGCGGGTCAAGCGGTCGCCGCACCGCAACCGAACGGGCTCAGCGGTGTCCCAGAATGTAACGACAATGCGTACAGTGTGCGACGGTTAATTATATATAAAAAGTAAATATTTATAGATCCAATGTAATGAAAGGTACAAAACGTTTAGATTAAACTGCACTTCATGGCCGTTAAAAAAATAAAAGACGAAAAAAGAAAAGTGATAAAAAAACGTATCAAGTGTAGATTGCAATCGAGTCAGTGGTCACACTGAGTTAGAATATTCTACTGTGTACGTTCTTGCGGGCAGTAAACAATAAAACATAAACGATTTACGCACGAGAGGTATTGAATCGACCGCTTAATCTTTACAATTGCACTGAACACATTTTTTGCTTTCAATTTGAACACAATAACTAGTGAATTGATGTATTGTCAGAGAACTTTTTCTCGATGTATTTCCTTTTGTTTTTGTAAACTTTTCATCGCAGTGCAAACACCGCTCAATGTCAGGGAAACGAGTTATTTACGTTGAGATACCTACGAACGTGCCGGTTCACCTACAATACAGTAAATAAATCGCTAAATTCTGCTTAGTTTAAAAAAAAATATATAATTTAAAATTATTGTATAAAATTCGTATGTACATATTTAAATACGTTTTCGCAGACGTCAATTACATTAAATTTATGAAATCCTTATCTCTGTGTGTGTGTGTAAAGTAAAAATGACTACGTAGGAATTGGTCCCCGTTAAGGCCCGACGCTTTTACAATTATATATATTTATAATATATACGAGTATATAGACATGATTATAACTTGGCTTACTAGAAAGGCTTAACTGTTAATAAACATAAGTATTTATACTTTCCACTCAATAGTTTCTATCTTACATGGATACAGGATCTCCAGTGGTGGCTTTATTGATAGAGGTAACAGAGGCGTTTGATCATCTTAATCTCTGCTGCAAAAACTATTTGAATACGAAATAAGACTGAAAGCACACTACTTAATTTAGTTTTATTTATCGAACATAATACGTATGTATTGTTTTACGTACGTACTTTTACGTATAATAATTTGCTTTGTACAAAGCAAATCACCAGGGTATGTCGTTTACCAAAAACAAATGAATTTAATAGGAAATAAATACATGGGGTTCCACAAGGTAGTATTCTGAGGTCTTTTTGGGCGTTTTACCATTACCATTTTTAAAAGTAGTTTTGACATTGACAATACAATTAACAGCTCACTGGTATCTATAACAATATGACCCGACAACTATATTGACTCTAATACCGTCACCAATTATTAAGGGACAGCAGTTACAAAATCGGACAGTATTCATTTTCTAGGACTGCAAATTGATGGTTGATGTAAAAAAGTTTTCGTCCGCACTGCGTAATGTACACAAAATTTGAAGCGTCTGGGCTATTTTGACAGTTATTCATTTCATTCCACCGGATCGCGTCCGCTCCGATCAGACTCGGTTTTAGCGTTATCTATGACGATAAGTATTTTTTATGACCGCCTGTGACATAGTGTGACATATAAGTTTTTATGACCGCCTGTGACATGGTGTGACATACAAGTTTTTATGACCGCCTGTGACATGGTGTGACATACAAGTTTTCACCGTACGAACGAGAGAATGTATGTACGAAATTATTTGTAACTAAATTTTAACAATAATAAGTACATATAATTTTAATAACTTATCTAATAATATTTTTATATTAAAAACATTAGAATCCAAGTGAAACCACATAGATCGCTGAAACTATGGCAGAACACGGCAGCCTCACACACCTCAGCACTGCGTGTCTATGACACCTTGCAAACATATCTGATTACATGCATCACAGATAACACGTGTCAGATAAGACGAGTGGGAGTCCACGAGTCTCCTTCCATCGTTATTTCTTTTATAAAGGACGACGCGGCCTGTCGGTGCACTGACGGCTGATGGATCCTGAAGGTGCGGGCGCTCCGAGAGGGTTCCGTCGATCACTCGAGTTTAAGCGCCGACGAGTATACTCATATGTTACACAATATACTGATCCGGTGCAGCAAGCGGGGGCGGCCCAGAGGTTTGAACGTCGATCGGTCTGTCACAACAGAGACTCGAGTTCGAATCCTGCACGTATCTCTAACAATGTTTTTATACGTTTAATTCCAACGAACGTCAAAAAAACAAAAGTCAAAACGAACAAAGGCACCTATAGACGGATTTCTTAATTATATTTTACTTTAGAACTTTTTTCCATGTACGAGTATGGCGTCAATATATTTCTACGAGTAATTGTTCACGGGAGACGACAAAAAACTTGCAGTACTATTTAATACGAGATTTGTATATTATGTAAGTTTTTCTGTAAACCATAAATATAATATTTTTATTAAATAAGTGAGCCGTTTCGAAGGTAAGTGAACGTAATAGTTAATTTTGTTATACTTTACGACGCTTTCTAGAAATTTATTTATGTATGCACAACGCACAACGCACAACGCCGCAGACACACAAGCGGTCCTAAGTCGACGCAACCGCAAACACACGATTAGCGATAGTTTAAGTTTGTCCATCAAAATTACAGCGTGTAATAAAGTGCCCAACAACACGACGGAAATGCGACAAACTCATCAAGTGTTCAGACGGGCGACAGTGCGAAGGGACACGTCGTGAGTGTTTCTCGCAGAGATAAGATAATAACCTCTCATAAATATCAGATGCCAATAAATATCTCAACATGGAACACAACGTTTCCGAAACATAAAATTGGTTGGATATAATGAATTATTGACGTCGCCTATTCGTATTAGTGTCAAATGTTAAGTATCACCCTGCCGACGCCGCTACAGATCAACACAACACCAGGGAATAAATACAACACATACTAAAAGGAAAAATACCGAGGGAAAAATGATGCGTCGATAGAGCAGCATGTACGGGCCCGCTTGTTATTATAACGCACCGTGGACCGTGCAATAATCGTAATGTTGCCGAGCGAAACGATAAAATTAATAATACCCACCTACATCTGATGTTCTCGAAAAGCAGATAACTTAGGAGACTCAGAAGGTGAAAGGACCAAGAGATATATTTACCGATTCAATTCACCGCCCTATTCTAAAACAATAACTTGCACATAAATAGCACGTATACGGGGTAAATTTTGTACACGGGGATTACATTAATTAAACCATATTGAATACTTTCAGTGAGCCAAATCATTTAAATCTTGCTAAATGCACTTAGGTTTACCAAAGCTTTGGATAACATTAAGTCATTATAATGTATGTATGTGTATATGGTTCGCCGTCCGCGTTCGTTGACCAACATACATTCGAGGTGTAAGAATCAATCGATCTACTTACAACCGACGTGTTACATCAGGTTGATGATTCACTTCTACGTCGACCACCACTCGACTGGTCCGAGTCAACTACAGAGACTGAGCTGACTCTACAACCAGGTGGACATTACAACGAATCGTTAACTACACCTACGAAAATAAACTTATTTTCGTGTTAGAACGTCATGTGATAATCACACATCGAAATTACACGGGTTCTTCGCTTATTTTGTTGTTATAAGATCATGTATTAGAGGTCGCGAGATAAATGCCTCGATGGTTACGTGATGACACTTAATAATCGCTCGTTGATCATTAATCTTACGTTATCCCCAAACGTAATTATCAACGGGACTGAGCCCGTGTCTCCAACGATACCAAACTTCACACCACTTGCTACATTGTTGCTACAGGTGTCATGTTATTTACTTCAAAACTAAACGAGCTGTTAACTTAGCATAAACCGAATGGATTAGTATAGAGCGCGATAAAATGAATGCAACAGTATAAAATGCCGGTTTCGTTACCTTCTAAATGTTCCGTAAAAAAACAACCGACGACTGGCACGCGGACAATCTGTACAGTAGTACTTAGTAACGTTCAAGGTGGTCCTGACCAGTTTGTACTTACATTATTTTTATACACGAGATATGACATCAATTAAACTTTCTTATTAACAGAATATTTATAAATATTCATTACTCGCATGTCGCTGTCCGGTCCGGCAGCCATGGTGATGGCCGGGCTCGGCTACATCCTACCGAAACTGATCTTCCTTATAGATTACTATTGCGAATTAAGTTCATACTGCGATTATACTCTTCAATACTGATGCAAAATGTTCCGTGTAAACAGGATGATTTTATCGAAAGCGATTATGTAAATAAATATTATAATTGTAAAACCGTTCATAATTTATTCAAAACTTAAAAATAATATTTGAATGTCTGCATGGAGAAAAAACTGATCCAAATTAAATACTAATATAATTAAAGTTAAAGGAGTTAAATATAATCTAAATACTTGAAATGCGATGTTCGTACTGGTACTAAGTGATACTACGAGTATATACATGTTTTGAACTTTGAGAAAAATTTGCTTATCGATTGCATTATCATTTCAATTAGTACAATATAATATGTATACGAGTAATTTCACTTGAGTCGAGTGAGACGCTGACGTCGACTTATGACGATCATCGACGTGGACTGGATTATCACAAGTACCAATAGAAGGAGATCAGGTGAAGGGGTAGGTCGGCGCTCCCCCAGACGAGACGTGCTGTCCACATATATAATGTAACAATATTTATAGGGATGTGGCTACAAACAAATTGATAAAAATGATAGTCGTACCATTCACTTCCCGACGTCAGCGAGTATGAGTATGCTTTATGAGTTTATTTATTTTATTAAAGGTAAAGTGTAAAACATAATTTCTGATTATTATTATACAATAAAATAAATTGTTGCTGTTTAGTTTTTATTATTATATAACATCTGTCGTAGCTAATATGTAGTAACGTTACTTAAATATAGTTCCATGTTATTAACTTATAAGGCAGATTTAATTTCGTTAACTTTCAAAGTAACCGCGGTAACCTTGTTTTTAGATAAAGATTATAATAGTTAAAAAATAAATCATACTTAATAATATAATTACACCGTGAAGCTCCATGCCTGAAAAAAAATATCCTTCCGTTGTAATCCAACTAAATACTGTGGAAGAATAAAGTGATGGGGTACCTGTGCGGCGTGTGCGCGGCGAGGAATACGTAGTTGGTCCCGTAGAGACCGGTCAGCAGCACCGGTAGCGCCAGCAGCGCCGCCAGCCGCGCCTGCCAGCGTCCCCAGCCGCCCACACACTCGCTCTCCATGCTCACCCCTAACCGCCCTCGCGAGAGCCAAGTCTTAAATCTTCCATACAAATTCAACGCGACTTCAGAAACACCTTTCCGATATTTTATATTCTAATAAGCTGCTGATATCGAATATCCGATTGTAATTACAACAACGCGTTAGAAAGTGTAGAAATATAATCCTTTTCTTTTCAAACACACATATTTTTTTCTAAAATAAGTGACTATTGAGAGACGTCCCGCCGACTGAAGGGTCCGAGCGGTAATGTTGCGCAAACGGCTCAAAGACTACTGGAACACTTCGAGAGGAGACCGCAGCCCGTCGAGCGGCGCCGCGGCCCGTGGAGCCGTTAAAGTGAACCGTAAGCAGTGGCGACAGGGGTCACCCGGCGGCGGTGGCCGGCGACGCACAGACCGCGGTCCGCCGCCGGCGCGACCACGTGCGCGACCACTGACAATATTTGACAGATGGGTGAAAATAAGTCGCGTACTCGCACTACACGCATGTATGCCACACCATAAATAAACCAAGTCGGAAATAAAGCAACATGCTTTCGAAACTGGCCACAGTGACCACGTTGTCCTAGCGCGCGGTCGTTGACATCTCTACAGCTAGGTGTTAAATTCTGGAGTACTGCCAGATACATTCAACAGATGCTACTTGTAGATGCATTATAATTTACGAAGCAAATCCCTTCTTTAACACTAAGTGATATAAATGAACGTAAGCTGAATCGGGGCTTCGTCAGTTGCCGCGATCGAACCCTGTGACATCAGACTCGGTCGACTTCAAGTCCACATTGTATTATGTTCAATCGCATTCTCATTTTGTTTAATTAACTTATCACAATTAAACACCTAAAGTAAATTTCATTTTACTGAAATGTTCCTAAAAATAGTCATTTATAGTTTTAGAAATACATTTGTTGTTGTTTTTATAAGTGTTTGTTACTTATCAGATTCCCACATAAAGCTAGGTCCTACGAAAAACATTTCTCATGACTGACAGTTCATTTGTTATTTGTAAACTTTTGTTACAATTAAAGTAACTCTTCTATAAGTGTACATGTACGTGTAAGTATGTAAACATGTTGTGTACGATGTGCAAGTTATTCAACACTTTGTAAATTATTTCGTTACACCTGTTACTTAAAACGAGCGGAACGTTATCAACGTGAACAGTGATAATGTGTCGGTTGCGGATCGCGCGCTCACCTGCCGCCGTGCGACACCAGTGTTACACGTGGTATGGAGGAGAAAGTACCCGTCGACCGACCCGCCACACACCCGGACGGTCAGGAAACCGAGCGCGATGTTATAACAACCGTATCCGACCGAAAAGAATTCAACTCCGAAGAAAACTCTCGGAAACCTACCAAACCGGAAAGCAAATTTAAAACACAGAATAAAGAAGCTTGGAATCATGCAAAAATAGAAAACGGCGTACACAGAAAACAAATTATCCGCAACGACTTAGAAAACGTAAATGCGCAGAGCGATAATCACTCGAGCGCGGTGAACTACTTTAGGACAATTGTGGGCAAAATGAGTCCGACCAGTGGAAGGAACACACAGAGCAGTGCGGAAGTAAAAGATCCTGGAGAAGCTTTCGAGGCAGTGCTGGGTCAGCTCGGCCCTTTCGGATTTTATCAGCGCTACGTTCTTATACTTATATGCATTCCGAACATTCTCGCCGCTATGTATTCTCTCAACTATGTGTTTGTAGCCGAGCAGGTGCCATTTCGGTAAGAGAATTAGAATATATAATGTTCTAAATAAATGTAAAAAAACTATTCCGAGTTGCAGCATTCCCATACAAAAGCTAAAACGTTATCTTGATTTCCACAATTGTTCGTTGAAGTAATTGATAAAGTAACACGTGGCGCATGTTAATAATGTACGTAAACGTATTACACAACGAACCGTAGGTATCTCCACTCGTACCGACTGCGTCAATTATCATACGACTGTCTCACATCATCACATAATATCGCAGATGCAAGTGCGGGATCATCGTGTACGAGGACATCGTTATAAGAGGATAATCTTATTGTGGAGAAACTTCAATAAAACCAACGTAACATTTTCTCTCCTTCCAACAGCTGTGCTAGTAATGAGCTCACCTAAAACCTTGTGCACACGTTCTGCAATTGAGCGGTGTATGAATGATAATAATTTAGTGTTGCCGTGTATACTGTAATTGATAATTACTTTTTGAGTTCTTTATCTTTGGAGAATGGAGGTAGTATGAAATCTTGCCTGAATAAATAACTTTATTTGATGTTAATATGTATGATTTGTTATTTTAAGTTATTTTTATTATTATGTGTATTTCTGTAACAGATCTGCGATAATTTACGATATGATGTAATCAAAGTGAGTGATAATAGCAATTAAATGTTTTAATTGGACGAATGATTAGTTTGCGAACTCAATTGTGACGGATTCTACGCTATAAATATAGTGTAATTAGTTCGATCAGGTTTGGTATCTAAGACAGACCGCGTCATTAATAAAGAATTAGTCAAAAGATACCGTTTTCACCAATCATTATCTTGACCATCAATGTCAATTACACAATTTTTTCTCATTTTGTTAATTACATTCAGTAATGCAGTACACTATTAGATACATTTCAGACATTAAATAAAATCGAAATATGTGTGTGTGTGTGTGTGTGTGTTATATAAAACTTTGTTATAAAGTTTGCACAATGTTGATATGGCGCATATTTTGAACATGGCCCAATGAGCTTAACCGCAGCTTCCTCGTCGGTAAACGGTATCTTATCTGGCGCCGCACTGCCAGAGCAGCCGAGTAGGCGTGGTAGAGCACCGCAACGCAGAGCACCTGCGATTATTGTGACGTTTAATATGTAAAATACAATAAAGTTCGATATAATCCTCCCGAACAGATAGATATGTTTCACATTAAAATATTAAATTACTTACCTACAAGGAATTATATGTAATTCAATTAATGAAGTGTTCACTTATAATAAAATCATACTAACGCACTACTGTACTGTATGCGATTAATATGTACTGTCCAGTACAATAGTCATAGTTAATTTATGTTTAATGTAATAATACGGTTTTTCTAGACTTTCTAAAAGGAAACCACAATTTAGTAACTAGTTTATAGACTATGAATCCGAATTATTGAAGCTTCATTTGGTAAGTCATCAATAGTGAAAGGATCAAATCTAGCTAGATTGGAAAACTCTAATTAAACTAGCTTCATAAGCAACGCGTTTAAATATTGCTATACAAGACGACGTCACGACAACCAAAACTATAACGAATTTAGTATACGATGGAATCCCAACGACAATACTAAAGAATTGTTCCAGATACGTTTCAGTAGTATCAACTTAAACTTCACTGAAGGTATAAATGTTCAAAAAACTGTTATGAAAACTATCAGCAGACAACGCTTACTGCGGTCACCTCAAAAACTTATCTAAATTAGTTTTACCTAAAAGTTAAGGATCTCAAAAAGCATAACAGGTTCACGAAAAAACAAAAAATCACTGATAACTTAGCCACTTGTATTGTTCATAACGTAAGAATAATGTATATATTTTTGAGTATATATTTAGTTCGATTTTGTTCATCATGAAAAAGTATCACTCAAAGCACGAGGGACCGCCCTACCAACTTTTAAAATCACTGAACGACAACAGTATACTGAGAGTAGTTTAATTGACCAAACTAGCAGAAATGAAGCAAAAGTGTTATCCTCTCCATAAAACGGCGAGCGTGCAGTACCATTAACGTGGAATTAAATACTACCATACTACTCTAACGCACATAATTGATCTCCCACAAGGCATAACAAATGGTTCTTCTGCAGACAACTACTTAAATAATTAAATATACATAGTTTAACTTGTATGAATGAATAATACACATATTGATATAATACGTTACATATGGCTATTTGATAAATAATTTTAATGTAATGTTATTAATTGACTAACATAAAAGGTAAACGTTAACGTTTTAAACTCGCTCACCTATATAAGGTATAGAAATACTACATTATAATTATGTATGTAATAACGTAACCACATATAGTGATAAGGCAATGAAATTAATTTTAATTCAGACGAAGCTCTCTATTAACTCTGACATGAAAGTTGAGATAAGTAGAAGCTATTGGCACAGATAAAGAATTCTAATGTACTGTTATCTGAGTTAGGGGTCAGTGGCGAAACAAAAACTTCGTCATGTCGGTACTTGTCTATGACAACAACAACAGCGTGTGTTGTGTATCTTCATTATTGATGTGCTCACTGTGAAGTCCAACGAGCGAACTCGTTGGGAACGATCTACGCAATTGTGCATCGCTTTCTTGAAATAAATAAGTAGGACACAATATTACTTTTGAAAATCGTTTAATCGTTTAGGTATTCTGTAAACACGTGCATAAGTACGCCATTTTTGGATTGTACATGTAAGATAGAAAACGGCGAACGTAACTTCTCAACAACGTGTGGCAATGACAAAGTAAGTTTTAGGCAGCGTGGAACCAGTTTCGACACTATTATTTCCAGGCGTCATTGGCATTGATAAATTCATCTATGCCATAATATCCACCTACAAGGTGCGCTTCGATATGCTTTTACTTATATTATTATACCACTATGATACAACATGAATGAATATGTAATAAGTCGACATTAGTTTCTCAAAGTCAACATGGACAATTTTGGAGATGGTGAATATTGGTAGAAACAAGATAAATTAAGGTTTATCGGTTGAGAAGGGAACACAACCTTGAGTGCAGTAAAACGTTCTTGCACCAAATAACATGTCTTCGGCAAGTGTACTGAGAGAATGTTTACTCTAAAACCTAAAAAACGAATTGTTGTCGAATAGGACAGTCCTGCGCTGTCCACTTCCACACTTCCATCACGTGTCACAGCGCTCGGTGTGCGAGACCATATTAGCTCTCAGTAACGGTAGGTTATACCCTAAGAGTACTTGTCAATATTTAGATGCATAATACCTGAATGTGAGGGTACCTACAACGTGCAGTTCGCCAACGGCACCGCGGCGGCGCTGCAGTCGACGGACGCATGCCGCCGCTACGAGCCGCTCCAGTTGGAGCAGTCCTCCTGCGACCGTGCCCACTACCGCAACGAGACGATCGAGTGCGAAGCATTCGTCTACGAGTCCATGGACACGATATACGCAGAGGTTACGTTTCGTTTCATTTATTTAAGACTCACTAATTCTTCTAGTTATAGTTCAAAATTTACTTTCTTAGTCTCGGGGGACGAATTTTAAGCGAGAAATAAAACAATCTGGTTGTTCCAAACTAAATAAATACGATGAAATATTCTTAAAACCTTTTTCTATCCATAATTAAACCATACAGAAATTTTAGCTAACAAGTGAAAAAGCAAATATGTGGGGAATTAGATAACATACTCCTTTTAAAAGTCGATTAAAATAGTAGTAAGACTCCCCCGTCTGACTTCGTTCGGGTTCAACAATCAATTATAAAATGTATTAACTTGAACGTCAAACTACGCCATCGCTTCAACAAATCCCTACCGTGAGTGGTCTCGGAAGAAGAAGCGGCAAGAAACTC
>DWPT01002789.1:0-15516 GCA_018251895.1 Agathymus mariae mariae | reverse complement strand
ATGAGAAAATGGGCAGTAGTAGTATTTTTTCCAAAAGGTTTTGGTATTTCATTGCACTAACATTCCCTCATACAAAATGCATCCCGCCGGGCACTTTGTGCTGACATGCGACTCCATATCGTTATATTGGTCAGTCGTCCAGTTCGTCGTTTTAATTGATTACAATATGGCGTAAATCGTTTATTACTAGTGCTTCTGGAAATACAACGAGTTGACATAATATATATGTTTTTCACAATGTATGACGGGATGAGTCTTTTGCATCGAGTCTCATACCTTCTCCATATTATATGTACCTTAAAGTTCGTCCCGGCTCGGCATTATCAACCAAGTGATTATTATTGTCTACGAGTTTATTTGAAATATAAATAAATTAAAATTATTTTAATATAATATACATGAAATACACCCAAGTGACAAAATTTTATTAACTTTTATTTTATGGAAGCGTATAAAAGTTTTATGGACGTCGCGTATCTCACCTGGCGGCGGGTCGGCTGCGGCGCGGCTGCCAGTGGTCGCGCAGCGCGGTGCGCAGTCGCGACACGCGGCTCATGAGCACCGGCGTGCCCATGTACTCGAGCCGCAGCTCCAGCGCCGCGAGCCTCACGCCGCACACGTGAGTCGGCGGACTGCCCGGCTCCTCCTCCACGTGCACTGCGACACACGGACGCACGTGAGCGATGCACGCGGGCCGACGTACGTAGTTTAACGTAACGTAAACTGACCGTGCGTGTGCAAGTGCGAGAGCGAGATCGCGCCGCCCACGATGCCGCCGCGCGCGTCCAGCGCCGAGCCCTGCAACGAAACGCGCAGCGCCACCTGACGGCGGTGCGTGCTGCCGATGCTGAGCCTCCCCGCTGCGCCCAGCGACCGCGACTGCCAGCTGTATATAAGAATGACTATTAGGATAAGCAAAAAATTATACGTCATGAATTTCGAATCGTAATCTCGCATTATGTGCCTTTCGAAGTTCTAAGTCACGCTATTTGGGCCCACAGCTAAGATAACCAACCATTCGGCAGTTACTCATGTGTGGCTCACAGTTAACGATTAAATTTTCATTCAGCATCCCCTTGGTTCCGTCGGACTCACCTAACGTTCCCCATGACGTTTCCCATGTTCATGTGGACGTTGAGGCGCGTGAAGTTAACGGCGAACACCACCAGCGTCTCCCACGCGGCGCCGCCCGTCGTCTTACATTCGCCTGTATTAATACAATAACATATATACAAGTTAACAGTTCAAAAAGTGACCTGATCACTGACCTCATTTCCCCAGCGATTCTTGTAGCGTGTCTTGTCGCCTACGCGAAAAATTAACGCATATAGTTTATGTCCGTATTCTACACTCACTTTTATTTTTTTGTGGATCTACAGTCTTTGTCTTCTCTCTCTGAGGCAGCACCGGCGACAGGGGCGTCGTGCTGGCTGCGCTGCTCGAGCTGAAAGGAAACGCCTGATGAACACACAACACTGTACCTTCAAAAACAAACATATAAAAAAATACGCTTACTATTGGTGAACTCTAAATATTTTAATTGATTAAAATCGTGATTAAAATACGCACGGCGTACACAAATGAGTGTCCGTACGTCAGATAATAAAGATAATCTTTTTAAATCTTGTTAATTAAGGAAAGCGCTCGCAGCAGGGCGGTGTCGCGGCGTGCAGTACCTGTGCGCGTGCTCGAGGCTGACGTCCCCGAGGAACATGCGGCGCACGATGGTGCGCCGGTACCACGCCTTGGGGAACGCCAGGATCTCACCCAGGCGCCGCATGTCATATTTGAACCACGCCGAGCCCACGTCCACGATCGCTGGAACATACAAACCCTACGTAGGTCCTCGTGCCGAAAACGTGAGATTCAATTCAGCTTTTCTTTACGTTTGAATCAACTAAAATTAGTCATATAATACTTGATTAAACTGCGTAACTCGTAATTTCTGAAGTCACATATTATTTGTAACTAGTATTTTTACGTTAATCAATTTGCTGTATTGGGGCGGCCTAGAATACACAGCGTACGGGGTTCACTCACTGGAAAATCTGACGGTGGCCTTAGAAGTATCTTGGTCGGCCTGGAAGTCGAGCTTCCTGGAGCGGCTGAGGTGGAACTTGACGAATTCCACGTTGATGCTGAGGGAGTCCTTGCGTTCGGTGTCGGCCAGGGGCGACCACTGTGCCTCCTTCAGGCTGGACTTCTTACCACCGTACGGGTGGAAGATGTACACCGAGAAGTCTGCCAGGCAACCCGTTACGCTCAACCCACCCATCGCCACCGCCGGTTCCGCCATCTCCCTGGGTTATCAAAGTATATTATATACATATAGATAAGGAAGTGTGCAATTTCCCTGAAACAAATCACACTCGTATAATATAATAAGGAGTTGGTATATACTAACTCATCGGTCGCACGCTTGGAACTGAAGACGATCTGGAGCGATGGCAGCTGCAGCAGGCACTCGACGCGCGAGGCGGGCAGGCACGAGAAGCGGAAGGCGACGGGGCGCGTTCGGAAGTGCACGATCACGTCGACCGGGAACGACGCGTACACGTACTGCCCATACGAGCCCTCCGCGCCGCTCGTCCCGCTAGCCCCGCTCGCCCCGCTCGCCCCGCTCGTACCCTCCGCTGAGCGACAGCGAATTGTGCTCTCAGACTCTGTCAGTAAATAAACAACAACGTTATAGATTCGAAATCAAGTTAAAAATATTGTAATGTGTACAGTTTGGGATGGGTTAGGCACCGGCGTTAAAAGAACCAAACCCAACGAGTGCAGTTTGAACACTAATTTATTAAAGTAAGGTAAAACGTTTATCGTACATTTAAACATAATAGGTACGTGCATACCGCGGAACTGCAGTTTTGCGTTCGGTATAGTAGGTATCAGATATCTAAAAATTCGTGTACGGCGTAATGGCCCGTACAAATATAATACAATATTTAAAGTTTGAAACGTTGACCCCAAAGCGAGAAGAGCGTGAGTTTTGTGTCGCGTATCATTCGTAAATATTTCAAGTCGTAAATGTTGAAGCCAAACGTAACTCCGCAAAATAATATACATTTCAACCATGAGATTAAAACTTACCTGAAGTGGGAGTAGAGAATGCTTTAGTGGGTATCGGCTCCAGGGTCTGTTCCAGGAACTCGAGAATATGAGGGCTGATGACGGTCTCCTCGGGGATGCTTTGCAGCGTGATCCAAGCGAACAGCGCCGCCTTTTTCGTGCCCACCTTTCGGGGTCCGGGAATAGGCGGTGGCATGTTGGGGGTGATTTGGGGTGAGGATGCTTCTTCTGGCATAGTTTTTGATTCATAATGCACCTGAAAATGCACAAAAGATTAATGGTAAATAACAGCGATTGCACGCTCATTTGTAACATCTGTAACAAAAGCCACAAGTAATCAAATATACCACAGATACTGTTGACCGACCTTGAGCTGCAGCCCAGGCACCCTGAAGACGGTAACGTCGGGCGGTGGGGGCAGGCGAGGCTTGCGGCGCGCGGCCGGCGACCCACCCGCCGCACTCGAGCCCGCGCCCCCGGCCCCCTCTCCCGCTCCCAATCCCCCCGATGCAGACCTGCCCACTCGACCGCGCCCACTGATCGAAATATAACCAATAACAATTGAATAAAAGTTCTTTATAACAGGTACTATATTAATGACAAACAGTTCACGAACGACGTAGTAGCTATAATATAATAAAGTCACGTAAATTATTAACGTTAACCGAGTTTAGTTTACTACGTATACAATAGTACCGACTGAAACTAGTACAGTGCAATCAGTACGATACAACTGTGTATATATCGAAGGCATGTCTACAATTTGTCTCGTGCGACGCGGCGCCATACGAACGGCGCACGGAACACGAGGGCACGTACGTACATCTTAACGTCATCGTCGCGGACCGGCTCCTTGGTGTGCAGCACGCACTTGCCGCTGTTGATGTGCACCTTGACGTCCAGCTCGAAGTCGATGTTGGGCTCAGCCGCCTTGGCCTTGCTCGCCTTGCCCTCGGCCTGCCCCGACGACCCCTCCGACGCGCCGCTCGTCCTTATACACGACATATAATGAAATATAAATATAAGTTTTATACTGAAAGTACTTTAATGTGCTGCAGCGCCGGTAGTTGCAGCTGGGGCAGGTGACGTACCTGTGGTCGACAGGGACCGAGTTGACAGAGGGTGCGGAGGGTGCGGACGGTGCGGCGAGGGCGGCGGGCGGCAGGTCGAGCGGCTCGGGCCACGGCGCCGGCAGCGAGCTCTGCCTCTGCACGGCCGGCGGCGATTGGAACGACACCCCGCGGACACGCAGCGAGCCCGGACGGGAGGCCACTCCGCCCAACCCGACTGCGTGACAAAGGGTGTACACTACAGTGTGTAACTAATTATTAGTGAGTAACAACTATTTAATATTAATGGCCCAAAGCCGTTACATTTGAAGTCGCTTTTAATGACTCCCTAAATACGAAATATGTCATTGGTGTTTGTAATGTTGACCAAGCTTCAACTGCATCGGGTCGTAATTCAATTAGAAAAATTCACAATCAAGCAGCATCCGTCAAACTATAAAGAATCATTTAATAAAGACATACTTTCATCATGTCGTTGTCGTATCAAATACCAATGTCATGTAAATAAGCACCTGACAACAGATAGATGTACAAGAGTGGTATGAACCGTGGCGCGTGTACCTGCGGGCCCCGGCGGGTCGCTGTCTGCGGAGCTCCAGGAGGCGCCCTCGATGATATCGGCCAGCCGCGCGTCGTCGTCCGTCAGCAGCGGCCCGCCCCCGCCCCCGCCCGCGTCTAGCGCCTCGCCCACGCTGACACAGTAAACACGACGAATATTTAATACTAAATATATATAATATATAGTGTCGCTGGACCTATCTAATATTAGGTGGGTTAATAATAATAAATAATAATCATCCACATCTTCGTGCTCGTGCTGTAGCTATTGTGATGTTTGATGTATTATAGATAGATATAGACAGGTCCACCCGTGGTTAGACATGGTACGGTACATATTTCAACAACCTATATTAATAAATTTCAAATTCAATATCGTTATCATTAAGTATTGTTAAGTTGCTCCTAAGCATTGATGAGTTACTCTGTCACGGATCCCATAATCAGAACCTAACCAAACCCTCATCAAACTACCGTTGAAGTACATCCTTTCCAACAAGAAAAGTAATCATCTAAATCGGTTGGCGTGATATTGGTTATTCGTCCATTTGTCGCGCACATACTTAATGCAAATTTAGGACTTCCATAGTTTACGCAGGGATGCCATTGTCAGGATTGAACCAAATTGAAACGGGACAAAAAAACATCAAAATCGGATCACCCAGTCCAAAGTTCTGAGGTAACAAACATAAAATAAAAAATACAGTCGAATTGAGAACCTCCTCCTTTTCTTAAGTCGGTTAAAAAGTATGAACAGACGCTGCCACACGTTAGCCCCTGTCGGTGTCGCGGTGCGGCAGACTACCTGATGCGCTCACCTGTCGGTGTCGCGGTGCGGCGGCAGCGGCGCGGGCGCCACGAACGACTGGCTGCGGTTGGAGCCCAGCCCCAGCTTGCCCTTCGTGATGGAGCTGGCGCGCACGCTCTGTCGCCGCAGCTTCTGGATCATGTCCCTGCCCGACACACCGAACGGTACCGTCAACCTCACACGTCGAACCCAATCACATCGAACGTTTTTTATTTGAATATTGAAGTCAATGTAGTGAATCATGTCTCACAATCAGTCCACCTATCGCCTATTTACATAAAAAAGTCGCATCGCCAAGCCGCCGTAACGCAGACACGAGTGCCGCCAACAGTCAACGTTCAGTCAATGGCGGGGTTCACCTGCGGAAATCCTTGAACGCGAGCGCCTCGAGGTCGTGCAGGCGGCGCAGCTCGCCCTCGACGGTCCCGTGCGAGGCGCCGAGCGCGCGCAGGTCGCTGATGATCTTGGCCTGCTCCGTCATCTCCTTCTCGATGAGCCGCGACCGTTTCTTGGCGTCCAGCTGCGGGTCGAACACGAACGCCGGCAGGTGCTCCGTACACTTGCGACGGAACACTATGCTCTCCTGCACACGTCACGTGTGTAGTAAAATATATACCGTGCGTACACGTGCGACGGACGCCGTGCCGTGTAACAATGGAACTATGTCAACATGAAAAATGCACTTAACCCTAACGTCGAACACTTGCGACGTTCTTACCAGCCGGTAGCGCGAGCAGTTCACCCGGCGGAACACCACGCCACAGCCCATCGCTAATATTGATTCCTTATCACAGTTCGTTAGCATGTTACTTCGTCTGATTACCCTCACCTAAGTTAGATAGGTGCAAGTTCGCTACATGTAGGTATGTCTTATGATCACAGAAATATACGTTCTTGAAGCAACAACGATGTTGTGCTGAGACGTTTGCGACCTAGGTGTGTGTTTTGTCACATTTGTGTCCTTGGTACCAGGAACACAATGTATTGAAATACGGGAGTACTGTATGAGTTTTCAAGTAACTATTAAATCGTTCAAATAATGTTTTTACAATTAATAATATAAGGACTAATGTTATTCATAGACGCAAGCAATGTAATGATATATACCTGTGAATCTTTGCTGTTGTCCGCTTCGTCGTCTAGATCGCTCTCGTAATCCATCTTCAAGGGGTCCTCCTCCTCGAAACCTGAACAACATTAACCGTTCACTACTTCTCGCGCATTCAATATACACTCGTTAATTCGAACCTTCGAAACCATTTAATTGGGACCTACAAACAAAAGCCATATCAACCTTTATAGTGTCGAGCATTTAACGGAGGCTATGGGACAGAGGCCGTGGAGGACGTGGGACAGAGGACGTAAGAGGATGGCGAGAGTACGTGTGGGCCGAACGTACGCCGTCTACTTACGCACAAATAAAAACACCAACAAAAACATTTCATATAAAATAAGTTGATGAGAGCGTCTCTACGACGGCTGCCAAACGGACCAGCCGTACTGTTGACCAAGATGCAGCGTTCGTATTGTTTGGGCTTGTCAACTCAGTAGTACGGTAGTTGGTAGTCTCATGATACATACCTGATGGTATTAATATAATACACTATGTAGAATACATATTATTAGACATTTTAAATTTTTTTATTGTTTGTTGTCCTAGCCTTTATAAGAAATTTCAGGTTTGTAGAGCTTCGTGAAATACCGTAGAAGTTTTGATATATGAGTGAGTCAATCAGTCAACGATGAAATCGAGATACTGGTAAAATCCAAAGAATAAAAGTTAAACAAGAGCAATTTACTACATTTTTTATGTCTACTAATAACGTCTTGTCCAAAAAATTTGAGCACTCTTAACATTATCCAGACCGAAGCTAAGGGTTTGACAATACGACGAAACTCAACGACAACTGGAAGGTAGTACCTCCACTCCCTCCTCCCCCCACCGCCGCCGCCGCCGTGCCCCCAAGTAATGAACAAAAGTGAGAGCCTCTTCCTGCATTTTCAGTTCAGGCAGTTGGGTGGGTGAACTAGAGGCATATTACGCGAGGACCCCGACACCACGTGAACTAAGTATAACACGTAAATAGTTCTGAGATTGTCATATCGATGGGACGACGCACCCGTGAGCATGGTGAGCGTGTGTCCGAGCGCCGAGAGCTGCTTGCCCACGTTCACGTCCAGGTGGATGTCCACGCCTTCCATCTGCCACGACACGTTCAGGAACCACTTGGCGTTCTCTGCAACGTTACACCGCTACATCTACATCTCCGTCTACACATTACACCACAGTAGCTGTAAACTGACATAACACATGTAGCCCTGTTACCAAACGCGGGGTTGGCACTTGACGCACGCGTCGTGTTCCATATGCACGAGCATATATTTTATTCCGATATTTTTTGTGTACATTTCGTCTCGTTACAAGTTGTTATGTATGATAAACTCAACAAGATTGAGGTCAAACATTCGTTTAACTCTAGTAATTACATGCGCTATCAAAACATACGACTGACCGTTGTGCTTTGCGGCGGCGGTGCGGCTGCACACCTCGTACGTGCCCTCCGAGACGCGGCACACGTTGAGCGCGGGCTCGTCCGCGCGCGGCTTCCAATCGTCCAGCGACGCCTCGAAGTCGGTGGCGAAGCGCAGACAGAGCCCCACGAAGCGCCCCTTGGACACGAGCGCGCCCGAGCTGACCGCAGAGATGGACGTGCTCTCCAGCGTCACCACTACGGCGCCACGCCCCTCCGCCTCGCACGTGCCGCCCCCGCCGCACGCCGCCATTCGCGACCACGACGTCTACCAAATGTTATTTGCACGTTACAAGTAGTCCAAAAATCAAAAGTAATACTCCACTTATCAAATTTAAATATATGCATAGATTACACGGTAATTTAACAATCAGTAATTAATAAATTAAACTTATGAAAAGTTTAATTCAATAGAATTCAAACCTTGTTACATACAATCATATGATTATATGTGTACAATGACATTCTTCATAATAATATTCTGGTTGACAACAAAAGTAAACAAACCATCGGCGGCTGGTTCAGCGGCAGACATATACCGATGTCGTCCACGTTCAGCTGCAGGAACAGCGTGCTCGGGTGGGGCGTCGCGATTTGTGACGTCAGTTGTACCTGCCGTTAAACATGGGGGATAATTCGACAGACAGTAATATATTGATGAACAAACAGACTTCAAATCGAGTTAGCGAACTTGCGGATATTTATCAGACATACAACTCACAGTACATTTAATTATCTTGATAAGGCAATGCCAAAGTTATTTATCTATAATGTTGCTATGGGGTCAACTGTACAAGTTAATAGTGTCGATTATGTTTCTAATGTCAGTAAAATCGAACAACAAACAACAAACACCAATACAGGTAGCGTTGCCGACCTTCTCGAACACCTGCTGGGTGGCGGCGAGCACCTCCTTGTTCAGATTGAGCCGCTTCTCGTTCCAGTACTCGTACGCGTTCTTGTAGTTCAGCCACACGAGGATGGCCTTGTCCACGGCCACCGGCTGGATGTAGATGAGCGGCCGTTTCAGTGTGATCAGCACCACCTCCTTGTCCTCGCCGCAAACGATCTCATCTTGGAACGCGTTACGCATCGCTGCATATAACAATACACACTAAGTTACGGAGAATATACATTTTTTTTTTCATCAGTAAATTTAAATGTATCTTGCAGTACGAGTAAAACGAGTCGCCTCTTCTTGTATTTTAGCCGTTACAGGATTAATAAATGTCATGAATAATATTAGAGCGATATATTATTCTAATAATAAGTTTATTAACATTGTAAAAAAGAAAAACAAACAAAACAATAAGTCCAACGGTTTAATCCTTCGATCGTAGCTTCTGTAAATAAATTATATAAAATGTTTTTTGTTTTAGTGCGTTCTGCCACCCCGGATGATATATGGACTAAGAAATTTTCAACGTTTTCCTATCTGAATTAGCTACACCAACTCGGTAAAGAGAGAATGTGGTGGACTACATATTCTTTAAACTTCGATATTTTAAGAGAGGCACCCTGGCCAGAACAGTGAATGTACAGACCGATGCGCGTGTCGAAGAATGCGTACTGCTGGAACTCGGGCTCGGCTTCCTCGAACATGGCGTTGCGGATGAGCTGGCCGAGCCCCAGGTTGAGGTCGAGATGTGCGCGCGCGAACAGACGCAGCTCGACGGGCGGCGCGTCGTGCGTGCTGTGCACGTTTTGCACTCTATTGGACAGCGCCAGCTCCACCGCGCCAGTCTCCAAGCGCACCGCGCAGTTGCTCGGCGTCGTCGCCGTAAGCTGGATACGCTGCGAGCGTGCAACAAGCACCACATAAAGCTCCAACATCAGTATACTTTAAACATTTATTTACGCATATCATAAAGTAACCTTCGTTTGCCAAAAACAGGTGATAATTAAATCTTTATAATGATTAGGCCTTTGTAAGGCCGTTCTATTCCCAACAGGTCTGTTGGGACTTGTATCATATTCAAAACTTAAGTTATTAAACTCGTTAAAAAAACTTCGTGTCCTATTAACTAGTATTTTCTTTATTTATACTTAACCTTAATCCTTATAGTGAGGGAGAAAAGTATGCGGCTGAGCGCTGAGGAGGTTATTTCGTCCTCGTTCCACAGCGGCACGGGCTTCTCACCGCCGTACACTTTTTGCACCACCTCGTTCACTTCCTGCAATAATTACGACAATAAAAGAAGATAACTTGATTAATGAATTAAAATAAACTTAAAGGTAAAAAATTACATACATGTATATATGTTTTAATGCCCGGCTTCATTTTCTATTTCATGTTTGCTCAATTGCTAAACAAATTGGCTACAATATCGCAAATATGTTACAATATCGCAAATTACCGACTTGTTAATCGTCGGGCAGAACTCACCTTCATAAAGACCTTCTGCACGAAGACGAGATGATTCAGTAGGTCTGTAGAGAGCGTGTGCTCAAACAGTCCGATCTCGGCCGTGGCCGCCAGGTAGCGCCCCGAGCGCAGCACTGCGCCCTCCCCACCCTCGCCTTTGCCAGCCGCATGACCTAAAAAAATCATTCCTTATAATGACGAGATTGTTATTAATATATCTCA
Source organism: Agathymus mariae mariae (assembly GCA_018251895.1). Taxonomy (NCBI): domain Eukaryota; kingdom Metazoa; phylum Arthropoda; class Insecta; order Lepidoptera; family Hesperiidae; genus Agathymus; species Agathymus mariae. The sequence goes on along the minus strand of DWPT01002789.1, from coordinate 4,893 downwards.
CATTCTCCATTACTACACATACGGTAAATCAAAACGGTGTGTTAACCAGGTGAGTTTCATCACACTGTATTTACCGTACGTTTAATTAAGTTAGTAACGAGAAGCTTAGTAACTGACCGTCGGCGGTGTCGGCGCTGTCGGCGGACTCGTCCGCGCCGCACTCGATGACGCGGGCGCGACACGACACGGCCGGCAGCGCCACGGACGCGGCCGCGGGTATGTTCGCCTCTGTCACCTGAAATTAAATTAAATTTAATTTATTCTAAGTCGAATTTTACAAACACTTTTAGAGAGTCAATCTACGCCGTTGCTTCAATAAATCCTTACCTCGAGTAGTTACGGAAGAAGTGACATAAACCTACCCAGGGAACTTTCTTCCTATTCGAGTTATAGAAAGCATTTACCACAACTACTTACGGCCATATATTAAACTCATCTTCAAGCAGTCTTGTCTTTAAAGTGATCATTTAGAATTCTAGATTGTAAATTTCATAAGAATGCCTTAGCCATGAGTTTTTTAATTTATAGCATGAAATTACCGTCAAGTGTAACGGAATTTTGTTATAGTACAGTACAGTACAGTACAATACAATACAGTACAGTACAGTGCAGTGCAGTGCAGTGCAGTGCAGTGAAGTGCAGTGCAGTGCAGAGCAGAGCAGGGCAGTACAGTGCAGTGCAATGTAGTACAGTGCATTGCAATACAGTGCAGTGCAGTATAGTGCAGTGCAGTGCATTACAGGACAATGCAGTACAGTACAGTAGAGTGCAATACAGTACAGTACAGTACAGTGCAGTGCAGTGCAGTGCAGTACAGTACAGTAGAGTGCAGTGCAGTGCAGTAGATTGCAGTGCAGTGCAGTGCAGTAGAATGCAGTGCAGTGTGACACGTGAACACCCGTGAAGCTCGACGACGATGGTACCTGCAGCTTGGTGACGAAGCTGAGCGAGTGATGCGGCAGGTCGACGGTGAAGTGCGCGCGGCCCGCCGTCACGCCGGAGCTGTGCACGCGCTCCATCTTGTACTGCGCCTGCAGCGACGGCAGCAGCGCCGCCGTCACACTGAGGCTCTGAAACAGTTTGATGACAAGCCGCCATTATGCAAATATTGCCTACACATATACTAAGGCGAAACTAGATATTGCTTAAAATATTTTACAAAGTATCACTCATTTGTAGAGGAAACCGTGGCGACCTTCAATTTGATGTATATGTAATATTATTGAATACTGCTTTAGTGGAATCACCTCTCAAGGATATATTGCCAAATGCCTGACAGATGAATCGCGATGATGGTTTTTTATAATAATTTCTATACTCGTGACTTAGTTCAACACGTACTTGCAGGACGAGCGAGAAGTGTAGTTGTAGCGGGTGCAGCAGGGGGTCGGTGCGCGGCGGCGCGGGGGGCGGGCGCGGTGCGGGCGGCGGGCTACTCTCCTCCTCCTCGGCTTCCGCCGCAGTCGCACCCCCGCGCGACATCCGCGAGGACGTGCGCGTCACGCCCAACTCCTACACCAATAATAATTTACAACCGTTACAATTATTATTATGCTTCTGTAAGAAGCAACCAACAACTCGAGTGGCCTGTCGTTTATTCTAAGTTGACAATAACATAATACGTGTAGTTCAACTATCATGGTGAATTTTACAGTGCATTTTCGTTGTTAACATCTCTTCACAATATTTTTCTTTCTTCCTACACCAACTCGACCAAAACCGTAACTCGATGAAAAACGAAAATTATAATATGTAAATGTGAACATGTCCAGTTGCAAAAATCCTTTTTGACAAAGGAACAGACGACATTTGATACTAATACATAAGTTTGTATATTTTACATGCCAGTTTCATTAGATTAAAAAGGATATTACAACATACCACACTACATTCAGTGACAAGAAAAGCGATACATCGTTCCGATGTTACGTACAGACGTGCACCGTGTGCGAGCTGGTGCAGCAGTACTGCAGTGCGTACCTGCAGCGTGGAGGAGAGCTGGCGGCTGGAGCGCGTCATGACGCCGTGCAGCGCCACGGGGTGTTGCGGTAGATCCACGCGAACGCTGCCCACGGATACGAGCGCCGCCGCGCCCGCGCGACCCCCTTCCCACGAGTACAGCGCCTGCGACTTGCCCACGCTCACGCGCACAACCGTCCTGCATCACGCAACGGATCGGATAATAAAACTTCTAAGACTCCACATATTGGTGGTGCCCAACCGACTGGGTCAATCGAAGATGTTAGTGCCTGGCAGAAAGAAATCAATTAACAATCATTTAAGCAAGCGCAGCCGGGACTTGGAAAACTTCCATTGTCTGAGATTATTGTTTTTCTCAAATGAAGGCTGAGGTCTTCGGGTGACAATACTAAATATATTTTGAAAATATTGTTAGTCTCTAATCCCTTGAGCAATGTGCATGCGCATCCGCCTTATTAATTGGACCGTTAAATCACTCACTGATGATGCGGTGCGGCACCCTCTAACAGCACGATGGCGCTCCGCCCCAGGTTGCCTGACAGCGCCCACTGGCGTGCGCGTGATGCTGACAGCGAGCCCTGTAGCGACGTAATCTCCGCCTCAAGCTTCAGGCCGGACAGCGACGCCAGAAGCCGTGTACGGTGTATTCTGTTCAAAATCGCTTAAAATTATATATCGCTATTATAAAACTTCCGGAGCCTCCTACTTGAGCCGACCATTAATGAATCATTTTATATATATGAACACAATATAACGCATCTCAAGACGATAACCTGAGTTTAGTTTATTGGGGATAGGGAACTATCAACATACCTGGCCACGCCCACGAGTACGATGCCCATGGCGGCGCCGCTGGAGGACGAATTGCTGGCATTTTGCTCGCGCGAGCTAGGCCTCGCGGCGCGGCCGGCTCGGTACGCCTCCGGGAGCTCCGTCGATACCGAGAACCTGAACACAAATATTATATTACTGCCAAGACGAAGCCGTAAATGATTGACCAAGTTTATCGAAACGATATTTTCAAAAACTTATTAAGTCGACATTTAATGTAAAGGCGGTGGCAGAGACCAACCAATCCGCACTAAAGTCTCCCAGTGGAGTACGCCCCAGACTTGTTGAATCACAAGAGGCCTGCGTCCTGAATGGGACCCCTAATGCAATGGTACTAAGTAAAGGTATGAGGTACGAATGATACTGAAGTATCAACATACAGATCATTCTTCGATAAATCGACAAATTTACAATTTATCTAGTAATTTACATCGAGATATCGAGGTGATTTTCTATGCGTACCCTACCTATGCGTTATGGTGTCAGCGTCCGGCATATTGGCGTACAGCTCCAGAAGCAGGTATACCGTGCGCCAGCAACGGGGAGCCAGCGGCTCCGAGGGCGCAGTGGGCACTGGCTCCGGTACGGCCGCGCGCTGTGGTGCCTCCACCGAATCGCTGCTGAACATGGGCGTGTGGGCGCCCTCGTTGAGCGAGCTGTAGCCTACGTTTACAAATTGATAAATTAATAAACATCTTGATAAAATTCCTTTTCCTACTCGTATATGACAACGATCGTTCAACGGGTGTTGAACCAGGTAGAATAAGTGAAGTCATCACCGGTTGGGGACATCAAAGATACCAACTAATTTAACTAATGACTTAACTATTGTGTTAAAGGACACATTGATAATAAAGCTTTGGAACTATGAAATCCGCTTCTCGATGTAAGATAAATATTAGTCAAATTCTCCACTCACCTAACTTCCCCTTAACAGTCTTCCCTGTGCTCCTGAGCTTCTGCGCAAAAGATTGCGGTCGGGGGCGGGGCGGGGGGCTGGCGCCCTTGTCGGAACCGGCAGCAGAGTCACGCGCAGCAACTGGCAGCTCCCACTTGGGCTCCAACACAGCGTACTGACTGACCTGGCTCTCCTTGTCCAGTGACGTGATGCTCACCAGGTTCTCTCGGAAGTCTGAAACTGGCACATTGTTCGTACTAGTGCGTAAAATAATTCACCAACATACTAAGCCAGACAGAGCTAGAGACCTGTATACTTAGCAGATGTAAGTAAAACTGATCAAGCATCCAGTATATAAGTATAGTATACCATATATCATACAAATACCAAGCGGCATAGCTATGAGAAGGTTGGTTGCGAGAAAGAGACAATATTACTCAGATACCTGAAGTGTGTTTGTTGCGACGCGATATGCTGGACTGCGTTCGCAGCTCGCTCTGCGTGTCCTTCACGTTCTGGTACATGTTGCTGATCTGGTGCAGCAGCCGCAGCAGCGGCATGTTCACCTGTGGGAAATTACACCGACACTCACACTCACTCGTACATTCAAACCGTCCTACTTTATACTTTGGTATATACTTTATACCTATATGGTATATACCTTTATGGTATATACTTTATACCAAAGTATAAAGTAGGACGCACAAAAACGAATATGTCGCCAAGTTTTACTAAATGTAAAAAAAAAGTTTCGGTTGATGGATTTTAAATAAATAAATAATTCTGTTGTTTGAATTATAAATAGTTAAATGTAACAATATATTTATCGGGTTATACATAAATTTGTCTAGTTAGAAAATAAATCACAGTTACAAATACAAGCCATAACTGCCCCATTTGCTGGACACTCATCATTTTCACAATGTTAGGGTAAGAGCCACAGTCCACAACGCTGGACAATTTAAACTTAGTTTTAAACAAATTTATACCCATAAACAAACTTATATTTCTATTATAAAGGGAAGTCGGATTTTGTGACTGTGTGTCCGCGGAGGGTGATCTCCAGAGTTACAGCACCCATATCAAAAAATATTTTACCATCTCATGATATTTTTCGTCAACTATATCTCAATTTGTATTGATGTAGGTTTTCTACTAAAATAGATTTTTTTTTGTTTCATTGC
>DWPT01002788.1:0-15519 GCA_018251895.1 Agathymus mariae mariae | reverse complement strand
GGGCCTAAAATAATTTTATTTATAATAATGTTTGAGAATCCAGGAGAATTTAGATAAATTCTCATCAAATATAAACGTGAGTATTTAACATTAATATAAAATTTATATTAAAAAAATATTATTGTATTAATTATCATGAACAGCAAAGACTTCAGGAAAACTTTGTGTTTCAGGTAGATCTTTGTGGACACTGTCAATTTTTTTAGCTTCAAAATTATAACGTCCTATTAGTAATAAGTCTTATAAGTAAAAACTATAAGTATGAATTTTATTATACTTTAATACCATGTTAAATTGAAATGAGGTTAAAATTTTGGTACTTAATTATAATACAATTAGGTATTTAGGTGAAGTAAATAACGTTGGCATAAAAATATTTTTTGAGCATTTTATTAAAATGAATTCTTTATAAATATTTTCCTGACTTCTCATATTACATTTAGATTTTTCAGCCTAAGGTAATCTAGTAGAAATTTCTTTTTTTTTTTTCAATAAAGGGTACTTCTTGTGATAAGCTGTAAACACTATACTTTTAATGAAAATTCCACATTGTAGTACCTAGAATAGATTACTAGTAACAACTCTTATATTTTGTTACACGTAAAACAAGTCAAATGCAAATAGGTACCGCAGTTACGAAGTACCATAATCAAGGTATTGCACAGTTCTGCGCAAGCATAAGTTATCATTACGTATAATACTAACATAATATTACGATATGAAACATAAATTCTCCAGCACGTATTGTATTTACACAATAGAAGTCGAATGGTGTTGAGAAGAATATTTAGGTTATATTCATAGACGCTAAGTTTGTTCCCTTCTGATTCTTAGTAATTTTTCTTTTTTTTTCACTCAAAACTCTTTACTACTTTTGTAATACGTCTTTGCAAAATTTTTCTTAAAATACGCTGTGTTCGGACAAAGTTAGCTTTAAAAAAAGTTAAAGGTATGTTATATGTTAAAGGTATTTCGGTATGTAAAACGGTTATTCTTTACTCTCTATTATTCTTGTTAACATTGCTATAATATTTTCAACCTTTTAATATTCCTTTCTACATTTTTGTGTACCGCTACAACATGTATGATTTCTATATTATATTTTTTTACAAAAAGGCTGTCTGGATGAGATCACTACCTTAACGAGAAGGTCGCAATTCGTATATCGTATCTTATATTTTTAATCACTTTGTAGGTTTATATTTGATGTCTAAATAAGTAACATTTTTATTTGTATTTATACAAAATCATAAATTGACAACCCTCTATCATTACACTGGAGCTCTCTGTGTCGCGGGTAATGCGCGAGGGAACACTAAATATTTTAACATTTTTTTTTAATCGTTAGAACAACAAACCGCAAACGACGTTGAGTGACGTTTGCCTTTGCAATGTCATCATTACAAATTTGTGCCTATGCTGGGTTCATGTCTCTTCTAAGAATGAGATCGTTTAAGATCATAATCCGTCAGGCTAACCAAGTCAGAGTCAGCATATTTTATGTACGAATTGTAAATATCCGACAAACGAGCAAACGAGCCATCTGATGGTAAGTGGTCACCATTGCTCATGGACATTAGTAATACTAAAGGCATTGCTAATGTGCTGTCGGCCAAGAAACAAAAAGAAAGAAATTCACGCAAAGATAAAAATTTTAGTAATAATATTAATGATAATAATAATGTTGATAATATATTCTTTACGCGAAGCCCAACCACCAAGCAGGCTGGCTTCTTACGACACCCTGTTCTGCCAGCATGGGATTGGGGGGTGTATTCTAGGCCGCCCCAATACGGCCAAATATGTGCATCTTAAATATACTAATAATAAGGGTTCCTTAACAATTTTTTTATCGAAGCGAGTAATTATTAATTTGTTGTAATAAAAAAAATGTGTTGCGTGAAGAATTAATCCCGTGTCCTTTAAGCACGTAACCACTGCTCATACTTATTTGCTGTCTGACGTTTTATTTATTGCCTTTGCAATATTAATTTGTAAAAACAGATACTATGCTGTTGTCAATTGCTAGAAATTTGACATTAATACGACATGAGTGTGACATGACAGTCGATGACGTGTGACATGCAGAAATATGATAACTTCGTCTCTCTCTCTCTCGCATAAGGCCGAATTAAAATGGTAGTCGTGTTATTTGATTAATCAATACATGATATCTTGAGCGTTGACACGTCGGCGGTATAATTTAATAATATATACAAATAATTATAAACAGAGAGAGTACGAATTTAGTGAGTTTGTGCATATGCGGAAAGTAATCTCCGGAACGGCGGCATATATTTGTAAAATTCTTTTACCAATTGAATGGTACATTACTCCAGATGGAAATGGATTATATGTATGAGTGTATAAATGTATAATATTTGATTGTCGTACCCGAACGTAGATGGGACAGGCCGCTAGTTTTCTTATATATTCCGCTAAAGACTTAATCAATATAAAGTATATTCATATAATAACAGTACTAAAGAACAATTCATAAAATATTCATACATTATGTCATATACCGCTTTCTAACTTCATTATACAACAGCTGGAGTCGTCAATAGTGTTTTGCATGCAAGGAACAACAAGACGGTTTCATAGCGTTCATTTCATCAGATTCTGTTTATTTTACAGCATTAATACCGCACTGCGGAGGGCCCATTGAATTTATCTTTACATATCTTGGGTGACTTTCATATAATATGATCATTTTGTGAGTTAAAATGTTGTGTGATTTACAGCTATTGCTATTACTGTTTGTATTTTATACTTCATAATTATTGTTCAGCTTAAGTTTATTGTAATAATATTTTATTCTATTAATAAAAGAAAGAAAGGAAGAGAGAAGAAACGTTTACTTCTTTGTACAACATAATATTGCAATAGAATGTACGTTGTGCATTTAGCGTGATTTTTCTATTCATTATTGTATTCGTTATTCGTTTCTTGTCTTAAGGTCGGTGCATTACATGGTGGTAAGGTTTTAATCTACTTAAGTGTAATAGGTACGTCAACGGGCACTTACCATCAGATGGTAATTCTACCCATTTTTTGGATTATAATAAAGAGTTTTCAGTTACTCATAGAGATCCATAATCCATAGGTCCACAATCCACAATATCCACAAACAAACAACAGTGCAATTGATTAACGTTACAAAAATATTTTATTTGAAGTAGATGTTCGGAGGTTAAAACACCTAATTTTTTTCTCATAAAGCTTTAGTTAATTGTGGGTTAAGTTTATCGATAAAGTACTGCGATAGATAGCAAGCTGACCTCGGATTAAATTATTCATGCATTTTTTTTTATATATATATTACCTTCTACAAAGTGATTGGAGCCACCCGTACAGCGTTTTATAGTAGGTTTCACTCTTTTATAGCGATATTATTTGCAGTGCACCTTTTAAATAATATTTTTTTATGGTTTTCTAATATAAGGAATCATACTGCTTATCATACGGCAATATTAGCAACATGTATAATATTGTTTGTAACCCTGAACGCCGCGGTGGGCCCATTGAATTTATCTTTACATCTCCTGAATTATTTTCAAGATATCTTTCACTGTGTTTCGTTATTTTCAATTGATTTCTTGTATTGTGCGGTCTTACCGTTAGACCACAGAGTATATATTGCTCGGAGGCGCCATAGAGGCGAGTTGGCGGTGCCTATGATTTCTAGATTTAGCAAGCACTCGTCAAAGGTAACTTACGAGACCGAACTATTACATCGTAGCTGTTATTTCGACTCTCTCAAAAGGTATACGGGACCTAATAAAATTAATGAACTTTTTAATCTTTTTATTACATTTAAAATGGGTTTCGAAAGATCATTATCATTTTCATTCAACATAGGTAGTAAAAATTACTCGAGTATACGAAACTAATAGCGGTTTTGTTACGTTACTTAGATGAATAATATTAAATAGACAAGGTTTGAAGGGTGTTGGTGTTAATGATATCTAGAACGTTCCCTTTCAATCGTTTCGTTTGAATTAATCGTTTAAGGACACCCTATCTTAAAAATATGCACGTGGTATAAAGCAACACGATTCCGGCGTCAAATATTTTCAAAAGGCATTTCTGTTCTAAAACAGTTCTTTGCGTTATATTAAGATTGGTCGGTGATACAGAAGATGATTGCTCTACTTACGGTCGATTGTGAAATATTTTAGCTAACCTGTAGTTCATTGTATGTAATGTACATCCGTACCTGATTTATGGTTCATGTTTGAAGCAAGTGAAATATCATAGTGTTATTGTATTAAAATTTATACATTGTTATATTACTATGTAGTGCTTAGAAAACATTAATCATAGTGTTTGTATAAAATAAACATGATTAGTTGAAATGTTTTTCATGACATTAAAATAAAACATTATATTTGATGTTGATAGTCACTTGTAGACATCCGCTAGAGGCATCACCGACTTGTTGTCGATCATGACGAAAGTGACTTCTAGGTCTCTCATACTGCAATTGAAACACGTTGAAATATATCACGGTTAATTCTAGAAGGACGGTAACGAATCATGCTTGTAAACCCTATTAACAGTTCAATATTTACACGATAATTTTTTTTTATTAAATATAAAATTATTGCTTTTTTTTAATACATAAATAAATTTGAATGTATAGAGATACTAAATAATGTTTTTAGTGAATATCGGCTGCAGAGCGACTCTAGCTAGTTCTTTGCTTTTTCTTAGCCGGCAATGTGTTTTTAACGGATCGGTGTTTCGTATGTGCATGGGCATCTTTAACCGGTACCGTCACGTGACCCGTTTGTTGTACATCACAAATAAAATAGCATTAAAAATTATGTCACAATGTTAGAATGATTCATTTTGTCAGTAAATAATAATAATAAATGATTAATGATATTAACCTGTGCTAAGCACATTGTTTCTCAGTAGCCTCCGATGATCGAACAGTTTGTTAACGACGCATTGCTCAAAATCTAATTTGTATGATACATTCAGCAGTTAATTATTATCATATTATCCACGTACTGGACGAGGTCTCATAACAAACGTTTGTAACGTTGTACAAACAGAGTAGGCCCCCGGAAATGTATATTAATGATGTGCCGAGCTTGCCCTGATTGCGTTACAAATGAATGTTTTTGTATGGGTTGATTTATGGCGTATTAATTTCATCCATTTGTCAATTTTTGAGGTCTACTAACACTGTTGAAAATTTGTTGCTTAAAATAGGTGTACATTGGGGTGTCTGAGTTTGACAGTGTATTTTATCAACAGGTGACAAACGAGCGACGCACCCTGACGGTATGGGGTTACTGTCGGTCATTGCCAGCCATAACATGGATGATGACAAGGAGTTGTTAGCCAAGATAGCAAAAGAACCTGCCCAATCTATCCTTATAACAATAGTTACTACACATCTTGATAGATTTATTTATTTAATACTCATAGTACAAGTTTCATAATAAACGGTATAAAGGGCGGTTTGAATGTTAATATGAATATCAAATCAAAATGAAAGTTACTATCAATATCAATTATGTAACGTTAATTTTAGGACTCCGGACTACATACATGCATACCTAATCGTATTGCGACCAACGCCAAATGTGTGAAGGAACTTGAATCATGCTATCGAAGTTTTGTACAATTCGCGTACAAATTCCGAATTGGATAAATCTGAGAGAGGGAGAGAATTATTGTAGGCCGTGGAATCGCGCCACAACTCGGACTTCTTCATCCTATCCACCGCTTCTTTGCTGTTTGAGCCCTTCCAAGCTCGCCACACTATGCCTGCAAGCTGTAAGGCTGGCGAGGGTAAATAACAATTATTTCTGGAAGAAAAAGGAGCAATCGGAGCACGGCCACTTCTTAGGCACGCTCATCTAGCCTAACGGAAAGTCTATCTATATATAGTTAAATTTCCTATTCCCAAGCAAACAGAAATGAATTATTGCATGAAGTAACACTTAGAACTGTACTTAAAAGGTAAGTGGAACCACACAGATCTAAGATCTCGCGTTCACACTACCAAATGTCCTTTCGCATAGCACCGGCTGCCCTTTACTCGATAACAATTGACATTACGAACAATAGTGACACGTCAACGCTTGTGAAGTCATTGCTGATATTCCTTCAGAGCCACAAAAGGGCAGTCTCACAATAACAGTGATAAATACTGTATCGCCGCGGGGGTAGGCGCGGAACCATCCGACCGACCCGACCAACCTAACCTGACTCGCCTTCCCCCTCTCGTTTTAAACATTTACACATATGAAAGGAAACACTGCATTAATTTTGAAGATCTCGTCATATTGGTTATGTTATTACAAAGGTATTAATGGTTAACATCAATAAATCGGCACAGTGGTTAGCGCGACGAAAGGCATTGTCTATGGTATTATCATTACATTGTTCGGTTTGCATATTGAATTGTGCGTTTCTATTGTTTATGACTGGCTTTTAGCCTCAACGTGTGTGGTTTGACCGCACAGGGGCTGCAACAACTTCATAGGCATCAGAGAAAGTTGCGGGTGATTTCGTATACGTTAATACTGATAATGATAGGCCATAAACCTCTTCTACAATCGAAGCTCGGTACCGCCTCTCGAATCGAATGCATTTTAGGCTTCGTAATAAATGCGAGCTTATAAAATACTGTTTATCTCGCTCACTCAATTTAGAAGATCATTAATACCGCCATACATCAATAGGTTACTCCCACACAGTAATTTGCCCTTATAAATGGCATATTAACGAGACCAGCATTGTTTTTAACTAGATGTTTGGATTAAGCACTTACTGCCTCTAAAATCTTATCATTAATCTTAATTGCAGAATAACAATAAAATATTGCCTGGAGTTTAGGATCTGTGCGTTGTGATTAGGGTCTAATGTAGATGATTTTAGGGTTCATTTTGGTGCTCTGTGTAAGGTTGGCGATCAATATCGATCATTACATTACGGAGCTTATAAGAACGGTATCGTGGGAATAGACGATGCTTGAGTTATGGGACCGATTGAGATGGACTCTGGTAAACTATGTTTGGAGAGGAGATAGTCGAAGCGATACGGTTTTTGTCGATAAATTAAATGGATAGTTCAATTAGCAGTGAATGGCCCTTATCTCATTTAATCAGTATTACAACATACTAATGACACTTAACTAGTGACCTTTAGGTTTGAACCTACACTTTTACTTCCACGTATTAATTAGGCTTGTACAATCGGTGTGCTTATGTCATCTATTCACATTAGTAGCTGGTAAATATATGTTAAATAAATATGAATTTGGTAACTTATTTTTAAATATAATATAGCCCGCAAAATACAGACGCGACACCTAATTAACATACTAGTGGCAAATGTCGTCTGTTATCCGTGTCGCTGCGTTTGACACCATGGAAATGGATGGAAATATGGGGGAAATATGAAAATCTTGAGTACCTTGATAATAGTAAAATCTATTTAATTTGCGATTGTTTAAGTTTGATATCTTTTGGCAAAACTCATGTTATTACACTTTATATATGTTAAGAAATTACAGGATAACTTTTGAAATCCTGTCACCAGCTCTCGGAACTTGGGTTGGAGTAATGCAAGCATCTCTGATTTTTTAGAATTATGTGCGTTTGAGAAACAAACAGTTATTTGTTTTCGCCACTGAAAACATCGTGAGTAGTCTAAAAGTTCTGGAGTATCTAATGTTCTTGAGAAGTGTGAAGTCTGACAATGCGCACTTTCAAGCATGATGCTCTGTGTAATTAGTCTTTATCAATGTAAGAGATAGTCGAAACCAGCAGTGAGCAGGCAATGTCATCAAGAAAAAATAAATGGATAGTTAATGGTCAATGACTTAATTTCTTACCCACTTATTTAGTATTTCTTGTAAACTTAGAGGTAGGTTAACAATGTTGGAACACACCGATTGCCAACTAAACATATATTGGTACAATGTACGTAGCATTCAGTCTAGTCTTCACTTCACTCTTGGGGTTGAACTAGTCTATATAAAGCAATTTCGAATTTGAATTCCCATTATCTAAAACGATAATACAATTATATCTGATCACTTTCTGTACTTGAAAGATAATTATGAGATTGTAATAATTATTATTAAGTGCCTTTATTAACGCAATAGAACCCGAAACAATAGTTGTTAGAATTTTTGTCTGTTTCTCTGTACGTTTGTTCGCGCTAATCTCAGGAACAGTTAAACGAATTTTGATATGGTTTCTTTGTATTGCTGTAAGCGTTACTTAATATTTAATGTTCAACTGTAATCCGTCCATAAATAAAAAAGGTATAAAATATTTTAATTTCTGATTCATGGAACTAGAAAAACTAAATCCTAAAACAATGCAGGTGCTGTTTATAAGCGTAAGGCGAAGTGTTTCTGAAGCGAAGCGGGGGCGGTTTGCTAGTTAATAATATAACCCTTGAATTGAGTCACTTTTCATTTTAAGGTTTTACGTACTAACATAAAAATAAAAATGTGTAATTATGAAAATGAATAATAAGTGAACTCGGATATAAACAAATTGTACACAATAAGAGCAAGATCGTTTAAGCTGTCCGGAAGTAACAATGAACCATTACTTACCTACGAACATGGTTTTTACTGCAACTGTTATAAATTAGTTGTCTGTTCGGTACAAAGGCATCAATCGCTATTAAAAATTAGGTAGAGAGGCTACAAACTTTTCTTTTACATTTCAAAATAATACTTACAAGTGCATTGTTTTCTGCCAACTAAAAAGCAGCATTAAACAAACAAAAGTCACATTGGAACGATTCGCACGGCTCGTTCAATGATTCAGACTTAAAGGGGCTCAATCAAACCGGCTACGAGTAAACAATAAAAGCGAACGATGTTATCTCCCGGCACCGTAACAGCCGGATGTGTATCTACGATTCGCTGCCCTATCGCACGACATCTGACAATCCGTCCAGCGGGACATCACAACAGAGTTATCGAGCTGTTCGAGTGGAAACCGTGGAACTCGTAGACAAAGGCTCAGACGTAGCACTTATATGCACTGATGCAAGATGAGACAAAGCTTTTGTTCATTTGGTTCGTTTTTGATAATTGAGATATCAATAGAGTTAAAGTGCTCCAAGGCGTGGATGGTGGTGGCGTGTCGATCGCAAATGTTACATCGAACGACCGTGTCATGTCATATAAAATATCATCACCAGTGATTATTCCGCTGCTGAGCCCAGGTGTCTTCTCATAATCAGAGGGATTAAAACTAAATGCGAATTCACGAATTTGATGGTTTCACATCTCTTCAAAGACATTATGGACAACTTTTGGATAATCAGGTTTCCTCTCATCGTTTTTCTAGAACGAAGTATTATATATTACTACTAAATAAATAAAAAAATGGATATGCAGTCAATATTCTATCTCAAATCATTCCATCTGTGCGGGACAACGTTGTTGATATTACAAGGCCGTGAGAACTGCAAAAGCAAACTTGTAGTATATTCTTTTTATAGCCTGAACGTGAAAGCATGTGAGGCGCCTGATAATAAGTGTGGCTACGTGGCCGCGTTGAATTTGGACGTAGGTATCACCTGCGGTTTTACTACTTTGAACTTCAAATTATGTCGCTGATCGTATAGTGTGCAAAGTAGTTTAAGAGCGCCCGCTATACATAATCTACATATATCAGCCTCCGAGTGTCACTGTATACACCAGCTGTTTAGATACAAGTTGATAAGTGTTATCGGACATTAAATGATTCTAGATCTCATCGTTTTACTGAAGACAAAAAACCTAAAATTGATTACAAGTGTAGTTTCACCGAATTCCAATTAAGTGCATATTTCAACCACAGAGTTTCAAATAAAGCACATCGAGATGGAAACTGTAATTTGTGTTTATTAATACATTTCTCACCGGATGTGACGTGTGATCAACTCGTAGATTTTTTGACTTATCGTAACTATCTGACAGTCTGTCCAAACGAAACTTCAGAATTGAACTATTCATGTGGAAACTAAAACTACATATAAACAGGTTAGATAAGGAACCAGTTCAGCTGCGATCGCTGTCGACGGTGGGTTATTAATCACAATTTGAGCTATTGACGTGCATAATATAGAGCCGTGGCGTGGCGTTTTAAACTGTAATACCGATTTGTACACAGGTTGTTGTAAAGTGGTAGTCTGGTCTGTGCACTTCATGCTAGATCTGTTGACAGCGATCCTGATCGAAAACGGAATCCAAAATGCTCAGTGAGGTAGACACCTTTGTTTTTAAAAACACTTGGCAATTTTTAAATTTACCATTCAAAAAATCGGGACTTTATAAAATCCCTTTTTTTACATCTGATAAGTTAATGCTTGACAACAATCGCACCCGTTGGTAAGTGGTGATGAAGTGTAAGATGTTGAACACATTAAGTTATAACAGCCGATTAACTTTTCTGTTTAAGACTCCCACATCGTAAGTAACCTCGTAACCCTCGATAAATGATCCATAGATAGATAAATAGGCAAAGACCTAAGGATTATCAAAAGCTGTTCGGTAGGTTTTTATATGGACAGATAAGATATAAAAAACGAAATATGTTTAGGGCTCTATATCGCTCAACGTGTATCTATGTCTCAAAACCAAAAAATATCTAAACGTGTTCGCTGTAATGATTGGGACTCGTCGCAGTATTATTAAATATAGGCAAAGCTAAAAATAAGTAAAAATGCTGCTATTTATTTGTTATCGATGTACTGTATCCAGTGGCGGCAACACTCATATTCTGTCCATCAAAATTCTACTGCAACTCACGCATGTCAGTCTGATTATCCAATTACAAATCAACCTGTACGGTGCGGCGAACAATAAAACGCCATGATTAATTTACAACGCTAGTGCCTAACGAGGAACCATTCGGCGGCGGTGTGCGGCCCACCGGCGAACTGAAGCATTGAAAAATTGCCATCAACTCGTATTGATTTCGCTACAGCGATAAAAAATATAATGGTCAATAACTCGGGCTCTGTCTATGCAAACATTCCCAAAAGCTGTATGATAGGTCTAATTCTCTTGGACTATTCATTTAAAGAATCGCTATAAGTAATTTAAGTTTTATCAACGTTGTGGAGAAATTTATTCAAGACACAAGCCAAGCAGTGAGGACATTAAGGCTTGTAATGATAACTTATTTTTTAACATAAAACAAACTTATTAGAATGAAGGTGGGAAAGTTTTTATACAATAATATCTAACTAGTTTATACGTGTACATAATTTGTAGAACAGAGTATATCCATACTAATATTATAAATGCGAACGTAACTCTGTCTCTTTGTCTATACGTCTGTTATGCTTTCACAGCCTAATCGCTGGGCTGATTATGATTAATTTAGTTATAGAGATACTCCTGGGAAAGGACATACCTATTTTTACTTTTACATACCTACCTTTTATTTCGAAATTTTCTATTAATTTTGTAAAATTTCAATGTTCAGTTAAATATAAAAATAAAATAATATGATTAATTTTTATCTTTGATCGAATCCATGATACACTCCTAATCTACGTGGACGAAGGCGGGGTAATTAATATGCGATTTGTAATCTAAAATCTTGGAAAAAAATGTAGAAACTCATAGATTTGAATACGATATTGTGGACAGAGCCTTAGTGAACTCAGTCTCTCTGAAGTTACCGGCTGTTAAAGAGGAGATGGTGTCGTTTTATTATACTACTATGATTAATATACTTGTCTCAATACACTTTAAATATTAGTAACTCATAAAGGTCAGATTGTTTTATAGATCGAAAATAAAAAGACTTACATTTTAATATATTACACTTTAGTATAATGTATGCTAGCAAGAAATGCTTCATTTATTATGCATTTATAAAGTTAGTCTATGGCAACTTTTATTTGCCTTAATTTTGTTGAATGTATTAATTGAACTCATAATATTAACAAACTTTTAACAAAAGTGAGTAGCTCGAAAATAAATTGTATGAAATGATTTGTTCGATTAATTAAAAGTTGCGTGTGATAGATACATTCGTTTTTATTGCCTGATAATGGAATTTAACAAAGGTATATATTTACTGTAACTTACCATAGAGTGTCCCAGGTATTCAGCAGCGTTGTCGGAGATATACAAGAGCTTGCCGTTTTGCGTCATCATCATCAGAAAACCATTCAGGGCCTGCGAAGAAACATACATAAATTTAAGGTAAGCCTAACGTGCTGGGAAAATATAACCCGTTTAATCTTTCTATCGTCAGATAGAAGTTGTAAAGCCCCGTCAGAAGGGTGATTGACCGCTAGTAGCAAAATGTTTGTCTCTTTTGTGCTCCGTGAATCGGTGATTATTGGTAAATAGGAAAAAGCCATATCGTTCTGAGAAGAAAATTGGGAGGTATAAAAACGTCCGATATTTGGGTCTCATCATTAAAAAGGAAATGCCTTACTAGTGCCTAATGCAAGGTAGCCGAGGCTTATCTAGGACTATGAATAAGGATTTATAAATGAGAAGTTTCACCTTAGAACTCAGGAGTACTAACAGATCTGACGAACTTTATATGGGAGTGAAGTTTTGATTTAGATCATTTGAATTATATTAAATGGTTAAGATAAATTATTGTGTCTTTTTATTTTGTTGAGCAAACATTAGATTTTTCAGTTAAGTTTAAAACATACACTGTATAAGATTACTGATAATTGTTTTTTTATCGCTCCATAGTTTTAGTGTCAGTCTCCCTTTTTTGTATCTTATTTATTTACGAAATTCTATTCAGCTTAGATTTAAATGCCTTTGTTCACAAACAAATATTTTAGTATATTTACGTTAAAAAAAATTAGAACCAAAAACCTCAATTGTAGACTTCTATCGTATAATAAATTAATTGTAACGCTATGCTTTTACAGCAGTGGTAGACTAGTGGTTAGAACGTTGGTTTCTCACTCGCGAGACTCAACTTCGAATCCTGTACGTATATCTAACTTTTCAAACGATGTGCTTTTTACAAATATTTGCGTGAAGGAAAACATCGTGAAACCTGCATATTTGATAGTTCTTCATAAGGGTCTAAAAAGTCAAGCTTGCCAATCTACACTTGGTCAGCGTGGCTGACTGTGACCATAACCCTTTTATTATGAGAGGAAAACCAGCCCAGTGGTGGAACATTTATATGTTGTAATGATGATAATGACTATATTTTCCCTTCAAATATACATATATATAATGACCATTTGATAATCAAGAGTATCGCTAACGTTTTGCAGGTAGAGAAGGAAGCGATAGACCCGCTTCTTGGAGACCCTATGTCAAAGTACCATGAGAAAACCGACATGGATATTATTATAAGTAAACAAATTACCTTGGAATTTTCTACATATAGTACATCCTTATAAGGAACTTCAATGACGTTAAAAAATACGTAACAGAATAATACGTCTGTATTATCGGATCCAGTCAATCTGGTAATAATAGGAGCTAAATGACAGGAACATTCTAACAACCTTTAAAACTTCAAAATAAAAATATATATACCGGTTAGGGAAATGTTTTCAACAGTTACATACAACAGATGCGAGACTGTATAGAATACAAGTTGGAACAATTACCGAGCCAGTCATTTTGTGTTTCAAAGTCAAATTTTTTGTCTTTATTTATATTAACGAGCAAAAAATTCGTCTTCTCGTTCTTCATTGCATATGGAATTCATATGTTGCAGATTATAATACCTAAGTTAAAGGTAATCGTACATCGTTGCAGATATATCCATTCTCCGTTTGAATGGGAAGCTATTCTGTAGCGTCTCCTTATGATGAAAAGTGTACGTTGGACCTCGGTATCCGTCTATAAGAGGGTGAGATGTATGAATGAATTTATTACTGACAAATGAAAAACAAAATACAGGTAATTCAAGTCTCGATCGTAAGTGGTTCCCATAGTCCTAATAATACCATGGACAAAATGATTTTAAATTTATATCAAATATAACTGTAACGGGTACTCACTATTTCTAAAATTCTTAGGAGCTTTTCCCCGCGACCATAGTCTCGCTGTGACCATGATCAATGTAACTGGGTCGAGATGTTGGTAAAACATACAAAATCGTGAGTACTGGTTACAGTTAAAACTAGAGAACTTGTTTGTGGAGAAAGACTTGAATTTTATTGTGACACTCTAGGAAAATAGTATTATTTGAGAACTAGAGATGTTAGAAAATTGCGACCAGTTAGACACAGTTAAGTAAAGCCTGATCTAGACTTTATATTCGGAAATTGATTAAGTTTGAAGTTAAATGAGGCCGGCAGTGAGGTGCGGTTGAAAGTTGGGTGTTAAGACGGACCAAACACAACAAAAATCTAGTTTAATATTACGAACATTTCCGTATATTTGACTACTGTGCAGTCTCTATGTAGCAGTCATTATCGATCAATATTTAACCGCCTCCAATACCTGGTGTGGTTAGCGCCCATCGATAACCTTTTACAGGTATGCTGAAATATGTACGTATAGAGTTACTTCCAGTAAGCTATCAAAACCTGCTAACAAAGATTCTATGGTTCTTCGACTTTCTTAAGGTTTTATCTTGGTATATGACCCAAGTTTCTTGGCTATCTGTACGATGTTCCTACGGCTTAGTGTTCTCGCTCCAGTTTCTATTATTCAACGCGACCGCGATACATCTGACTTATGGAGGGAATATATTAAAAGAGATGGTTTAGTTCATGCGATATGTCGTACGATTACAATACTAGTTTTAAAAACGATGGTTCTATAAAGTTCTGATCGTCTTGAGAGTAAAAAAAAACTAAAAGATAGATTTTTCTGTCACTTGTATTTGCGAAGCATTGAAGACATGTCGCGTTAAAATTGTTATGTCCATAGTAAATATTTCTTTTCATCCCATCTATTCGAAAAGAGGTGAAAGGTTTCTCAATAAGTGCCAGCAGAAATGGATCTTTCTGGCGCACTAAATAACTGTGACGAAATTACTTTTGAATTTGGAACACTATGTAATTAAAAAGTTTGAACGCAATTCCCTTCGACAAAGTCCTGGCCGGTAATAAAAAAAAAGCCAATGCGGCGTTGGTTAACCAAATAAAAAAAAATACTCGGGAATATGTTTTATATGTAAATATAAATATTCGTCACTACTAAAAGCATCTCTTATTTATTTTTCTCATAGAGGGGGATGAAAATCAGCGTGTGCCATGTGGTACCAAAATTACTTAACCTCAAATAACGTACTCTGAATCCCTGGCTACGCTACGAATCTACTATAGATTCCTTCGCTTCGCTCTGGATTCAAATCTTAATACTTACTTGATACAATCTTAATACATTATTTGGTCTCTTGTCACGCAATCTACTATTTATTATAACCCTTATTTTTAGTGATTGTGTTCTGAACCTTACTGAGGTCATATTAACTCAGTATAGTATTTGTACTAAAAGACAACGATTGATAGCTATCCGCAGATCCGATCATGTTACGTTCAGGGTAGGCCTTTGTCTATAGAATTTTGACGTTAGCTATTTTGATT
>DWPT01002787.1:0-15524 GCA_018251895.1 Agathymus mariae mariae | reverse complement strand
GAGTCTTTAAGAGGAGAGTGAATAGGCTCTTATAAGTTAATGCGTTCACCATCATATGACTTCATCACCACTTTCCATCAGGTGGGATTGTTGTCAAGTATTAACTTATTCTATGTAAAAAAAAAAAAAACTTGCCCACGTCGATGTTGCCGCCTTCTTACGACGTGGGAGTCTTCAAGAGTAGAGTGAATATGCTTATATGGATTAGTGCGTCACCACCAGCTCCACCAAATATTAGTATTCGTGTTAAGCATTTACTTATTTTATATAAAATGAACGCTCATGTATTCGTCTACGTCAATGTATTCGTCTACGTCAACGTCCACTTATGCATCATAGTCCAAAATTCCTATGTATATTACTACATTCTATTACACTCATACAATAGCGCCAACTGCAGACTTAATTTGTTCAGCACATGAGTAATCCTCTGCGTACCCTCGTGTTTTCTACATTCTCTTTTCACTGCTCTAGACTAACCGACACATCGCGATATGTATTCGAAACTTAATCATACTACTGTACAAAATCCTGACTCGTTTATAATATTCCAGGATAGCCTATCAGTATTGCATTAAAAAATTTAAGTCGTTTGAGAAGAATCAAGGAGAAAAGTCGTTGTAATGTATAGTACTGCCTCGTAAGTTTAATTGTGGTGATCACGTATTCACGTGAAACCAGTATAGCACGCCGCGGAAGGTTGGCTGCCTGGGGGCGAAACCGTGAAGATTGAACGATAGATACTTTTTGCACATATCTGGCTCGACATACGCTGACTCATAGTTGTTGATGTTTGTGTAATATTTAGGCGATTTAATGGGGTAATTAGATTGTTTTTTCAATTAAAAATTCAAATTGAAAAAAAATTAGATCATTTAGGTATTTTGTACTTACACTGAAAGACGTTTTTTTTTTGCTTCTACTATCGTTTCCGATAGATGCTTTAAAACTAAACACATCATTTAAATTACTGTGCGGAATCAATTGTGGCGTCATTATTCGTCTCTTATATTATTCATCAGTGTTATTACTGTTAGGGTTGGTTCTTACAATATAATTTAAAAACCCAGATTACAGAGCGGACCGAGTATCATAATTTATTTATAATATTGAGAAAAAGTAGTAATATTAATATTAAATGCTCGCACACACTTCCACACGAGGATCTCATCAAGGTAGATTTAGGAAGACACAAGACATCACAAATGATTGACGCTGAAATGTGTGAAGAAATATTTATCTGTCAAATAACTAATAATAATATAATAACTACGCGGGGATCGCACAACGGCTTCTTTGTTTAAGGATATTTTATAGGATATACGGTTTTTCTTTATAGAATACTTCACTAACCTTTCATTTCGTAAGTCGCTTTGAAGCACAGGTAATTAAAAGTGGCTTATGTTGGAAATAAAAATAATAACGATCAAGGCTAATCCGATTCTCGTGCTGTAGGATTCCGTGTTTAAAATATATTCATGAATATTTTCCCTTTTCTATAAAAATTTTACATAGAACTTCAATACAGATTTTTCTGTAATGAGTAAGGAATTATTTATGTAGTTTCGTAAAGACACTTAACATTTTCATCGATATAGGTTAAATTAATGAATTGTATGTATTTAATGTTAAATATTAATTCAATTTCTTATATATTATTTAAACTATATGAAAAACATATTTGTGTTCCTAAAACAGCCCCGTTAATTCTATAAGCTATAAGATAAATTTTAAAACGGTTGTCAATATCTTCTATGTAGTAGATTCGGTAAAATCGCGGGTGTGAAATAGACAGACGGACATAAATGTTGACATGCGCCAGATCCCACAGTTTCCGTTTTATCGTGTGGTGAACGGAACCT
Organism: Agathymus mariae mariae; assembly: GCA_018251895.1. Classification (NCBI taxonomy): domain Eukaryota; kingdom Metazoa; phylum Arthropoda; class Insecta; order Lepidoptera; family Hesperiidae; genus Agathymus; species Agathymus mariae. Next base: position 13,662 of record DWPT01002787.1, on the reverse strand, counting down.
TTAAATGGTAAAAAATATGATAGTGACCTCATTAATTCTTCTTCGGGTTCGTTAAACGTATATAAATCACTCGTTATCAAGTTCTAGACTAGGGATTACAGAGTAGGATCACAGATTACCGACCAGTGCTGATTTGATATTCCGGATTTTTTTCGATAGTTAGATATTAGACACTCTTCAAGTCTGTAAGAAGATACACGTTCATGTACGCGAGATAAACCTCTATAGAAAGAGAAAAAAAAAATGTTTATTAATACTTCCGAACATTGAGTCTTTGAAATACAAAGAAACATACAAAAAGTAGAAAAACGAAATAAAAAAAAAAACACTTTAAATGTTATGCACTTTCAATCGCAAGTACAATAGGATCGGACTCAGCATATTACGGCGCTGATTTTCAGTCCGACAGTACGAGGTAGCCCAGTGAAGGACGTGCTGTAATGTTTCAAATACGTGTATATGAATAAAAATCAAAACCGATAACATAGTATGATTACATTTTTATCATCATTACTGTCATACAACATTTTCTTTACGATCTTCATCTATTTACATTAATTCTAAATTAACAAAAATATCTACATAATATATTAAGTCCACTTTAATACTTTGTACTAAGTTCCCACTGTCAAAAAACTCAATTGTTATCTATCTGTAGTATTTTCCACTGTTTACCTCTAGGTGACATTAATAGTTGAAATGTCATCTATGGTCAACTCGCGCCATAGTAAAATGCAATAATGAAAAGTCTTAATAGTACAGGATACTACCCAACAGCTGTTATAGTTTGGTAAAAACACTGCCGACGGAGCAAAGGATACCAGGTTCGATTTGCAGCCGGGGCAGACAGATAAATGTTGTGGTTAGGTGATGGGTATTTGTGATGTCATATTAATGTGGTTTATTTATTTGTTGTTTTATGTTAGTACGCCCATGCCACTCGCGACACAGAACCTTTTAGGAAGATTTATTCTCGGGTTCTACGTGAAAAGGGTAATTAACAATAGTAACACACTAAAAACAATGTGAAGGCAACAAGGTATTAAACGATTCGTTTGCTCCTATCATTTTAATGGCGGATCATTACGCCATTTCTGTTCCAACTTTTTATCTTTTAATTGTCTCTGAGACCCTTTTTTACTCCAACTTACTAGGTCGTGTGCAATCTGAATGATTCTATTGGTGTAAGCATCTTGAAGGAATTTAATTTTTTGCTATTCAAACGGTGAGTAAATTATCAAAGATATTGTAAATTTTATGCAAGTGTTTGGGGACGAGAAACAGTTTTTTATATCGTATCTACAAGATTCTATTTGGTATGAACGATCGAACGGGAAGTTATTCATCGATGTAACTCTTGCATTAGGATAGATCTAGTTATGCAAAGCAGATTTACTTGATAACTGAATGTTATAGAAATTTCTGAACATTATGATAGAGAATGATTGAAAAATTACAAATCATAAGTACTATTAATATTAAAAAGAAACCGTGTTGGTAGTCAGCAGGTAAAAAATACTTCTATTCTAATATTTTCGTTTGATTCTAATGGTTTCCGATGTTGCCGGTGGCATGGACGTGCACAAATATGACATTACAAATACCCACGACCCGAGAACAAACATTTATCCGTGACATAAATGTCTGCCCCGATCGGGAAACCAACCCGGGGCCCCCTCTCAGTACCAGTAGGGATCGCCCGAGTGTTTTAAATATTTTTCATACAGCTCATTTACACAATTCATGTCATTTATCTATCTTCAATACGAAGATATGTTGTTGAAATTTGAAGAACACAATGTAAAGAAAAGTTTGGCGAAATTCGTTACTAAGGTGAACGCAAAGTAATTTTAATATTTGTGACAGATAAATGTTTGTTCTGAGTTCTGAGGTCTGAGGTGTTTGTCATGTTATATTTGTGTATGTCTATGTCACCTGCTACACAGGGAATCCTAATGCGGGGGTGTGAGTGTGTAAACGTTTATTTATTCTTTTAATTTATTAACATTAAAAACGTTTTGTCGTAATTTCGATTTATACATAACGAGAAGCCCACCCCGACTTCGTTCGGATTGAACAATTTTAAGCCCATTTCCATCTGAAATAATGTACTAGGCCAATGATAAATTAATTTTCCGAATAGGTGCCATTGTCTAGTAGAGTCTTTCCACGTATGTACGTACATACTTATAAAATTAGCACTCGCCTCTTCACGTTAATGTACAGATTAAATGTATAGGAGCACGCTCGTTTAAAGGGATGTTATATCGGACCTTCGTAACTGTATAAACTATCGGATATCCGAAATAAAAATAAATCCGAAACCATAACCAATCCGATAGTTTCGAATAATTTTAGATACGGGCAGTCAAATACACTAGCCGCGTCACTCTCATCTTTACACAGTTTTTATTATTAAATTTTTAAGGTTGTTTTTTTTTCTATGATTATAGTATCAAATAATATCTAGAGACAGTCAAACTGTTGTAGATACATAACATTTTTTTACAAGTCCTATATAATTTAATATTAGTAACCACAATTATCAAAAAAAACAATCGGATAAACCAAAAAAAAAATTCATAACCGTAACCAAAACCGGTAAAATATTATCATGTATGCGTATAAACATCCAGATCCGAAAATTCGATTTCGATTCCGATCCATAACATCAATCTCTTTTTTTACCCTTTAACATGTTAACTGATAGTGGTACATTTTAACGTACATTTGGCATCATTATCATCAAACAGGCTGTCAAAAAATATTTATTGTCGTTAAAAGAAAAAATTTGAACGGAATGCATTGCCGCACGTGGACTGTATATCAAGTTCACTACTATTCACCACGGATCAATGTAACGCGTCAACTAGTCGCTGAAACAACTAAAAACATACGACGCTGTTACCAATTTAACCTTAACTGTCGTACCCAATGCGCATACGAAAAATAGACAATCGTTGGAAGAAATTTGCATGTAAAATGTAGGAAGCGAGGCGTAACAAAAGTTGCTCGACCCACATGTGTGACGGTGCCTTACGGACGTGATTGCTCTGAATACGTACCGAATGAAGTTTGATACTGCTTCTTGTAAATTGTAAGTTACAAAGCGTTTTTGTTTGTTTGTTTCTCTTTCGACTTGCAAATGAAAGGGGCTGATGGTGATTGGTTTCCTTTGTTGCCAAACTCTTAACAATTTTTTTTTAAATAAACAGTAGTAAATTCCAATTACAGACTCACTGGTTAATTTTCCCAAGCTGTATTGGTATTGACGCGCATAAGTGTATTTACAGAATACCTATATGATTAAATGATTTTGAATTTGAATTTGGTATATAAAGCGCTGTTTATCTTTGTTAATTTCTGCGTTTTGTTGCGATCCTGTAGCCTTGTTGGTATTGAGCTCTGCACCCTGAGCGAGTAGTCCCGGGTACAATTTCTTACCGGGGCAAATATTTAAATGACAGATAACAGTCTGTGTGTGTCCAGATCAAGGGTATGGTGTCAATGTGTATGTTTATATATTTTCATTGATGTATACAATTTATATTTCTTTACTATTCTTAATGGAATATTTACCAAGTCATTATATTAAAAGATAGATACGTTTTCATTACACGTTCAACGAGCAGTGTCGGCTATTATATTATACAGGTCAAATTATGTTTGTTTTGTTTTTGGGTAATCTTTGGCATACAATTTTAGTTAAAAAATCAACGTGCACTGAACAAAAAATGGTTGGAGCTACTTGAAAACATTATTCAGCAAAAAAGTTTTCTTAAAATAGATCTAAAAATAAGTACAAGAACTTTAAATTATAAGATAGATTAATGGTCTTCTTTTATAAAAATTTGATAGATAAATTATGGCTTAGGAGGAAAAATCTTACTTTATGTCAGGGGTCTAAAGGAACCAGAGATTTCATTATGTAAGTATCCCGAAGATACTTTGTCATTGTACAACGGAATCCAATCCTCGGTTTTATTTATGTAGAGGTATTGCACCGTAACCAAAAAGTAAAGGGACTGAATTGCAATTCATTTTGTAGGTAGTAATGTCAACGCCAGGGTCCTCCACATAAACACAGCTAAATAAAAATATACTATCAATATTTGAGTAGGTCTTGGGTTGTCATAAAATTATTGAACAAAAAATTTTGAACATTTAATATTAGGCAGAGTTTAATTTATCGGTATTTTTAATATGTTGAGAGACATTAAATAACTGTCAAAATTAAATTAAATTCAATAATAAAATGGTCCATAAATTAACAGTTAAACATTTATTCATTCGTTGTTACTATTTACAATACTATTACGTGCTTCAAATATTGTACAAAATTTTGTTACAACAATATACACGATTACTTTTAAAACCTAGCATCAGCCTAATCAGACATGTGGGAACTAAAATACGACAACTGGTGCATGACTAGCGATCATTACTCAAAGCAAAATAAACAATAGATATAAAAACAAACCAATCAATTATGTTAGCTAACTCTATTAAAAAATGGCGCGGGAAAAAATGGCCGACCCGAATAACAACATGGCATCAAGTACGCGCCATCACAGCAGTTCATTTTCTGACGTAGATTCGTTTATACTATGTAAATCAGTGCGTGACAATGCGATTATTTATTAATAATTTTTTTGGACGTTTTGGAAGAAAAAGTACACGGTAAGAAATAATGTTTGTGTTACCGCTGCATTGCTGGCCAGTAACGATGCCTCTGCGTTTTACGTCGTGTACTTTCTATACGACTTCACCGATTAAGTTTTCATTAGTACAATATATATATTTATTATATCGATATATATGCTTAGTTATACTGAGATCTGATAGGTGACAATATAAAAATTTGTTAACAAATTCCTTCACATTTATATCCTAGGGACCCAACACGGCAATGAGCTGGTAGATAATGTAAAGGAAAATTCTAACATAATGTATATTTTTTTTAGTTTACTGCGATGATAAATGCCGTAATTCAACCAAATCAATCAAACGCTGCTTAAATTATACACTAAAATCTTCCTGATGAATCATTCAATGTACCTTGCTTCATATGATGCAGTTATATTGCCGGCAAAACATCTGGCGAATTACAGTCGCGAACTAATCTAAAATCGCGTTGTAAAAATCATACTCGCGTCAGTCATTGCCGAGAGCACTAATCATTTTTCAAAGTAAACGCGACACAAACAATAACCTACCATCAATCACCTGTCGGGCTCGGATAGGAACTCTTTTGGGTTCCGCAAGCCATTAGCGGTATGCAATTAAAAAAAGGAAAAATGCCATTACGAATTGCATATAAAATGGCGTGAATATTAAGATACGCTCTCATAATAAAACTCGAGACATTATCAAATTTATTGAACAAACGTTAATCAAAATAAGTCTTTACTTCAGGAATAGTATTAAAACAAGACAAAAGAAAAACTATGCACTCGATTCGCACTTCGAAATAATATTTAAACTTATAGTTTGATTATTACATATTAAATATTAAAAGCAGTTATATGAATCATTCATATAGTAATTACACAAATGTCGCCTGTGAACGTGTCAAAAAATTTATTTAGCAATGACTATCGCCCTTAAAGCACCACATTTACATGCACTACAACCCACAATCATTCGTGCACTGGACTGGGATCAGTGAGAGGGGCAAGGCTAGTCCGCCACGTTGGTCAAGTGCGGAGTAGCAGATTTCACAAACCTTTGAGTGTATCGTGGAGAAGTGACAGTTGTTACCGTTTACCGAAGCCGTTGCCTTAAAAGAGATCGTCGAATTACCGGACAACTTGAATCCAATAGACGGTGTAATAAATAATTCAATAAATATCTATATATATAAAATAAATATACAATGCATTTTGAAAATCTTATTTCAATGAATACATCTCAAAGAAACTTTACAATATCCAGCACCTGCCCTTGTTAAGTTGTAAATATATTCAATCATAAAGTAATAACTGGATACAGAAGCGATATTGACACCCTGGGCACCGGAAGGTCAGAGACAGACCTTAAAGTTGATGATCGTTCTAGTCAAACGTGACGGATTATCAGATTAGTTTTTGTAATCTAAACATAACTTTATTTAAACTAATCGTATTCTGTCACAGCTCACACCGAACCATCTTAAATCTACTCTTATTGTCAACAAAAGTCCAGATCGACGCATATTCGGAGGTCTATTTAAATCTTTAATATAGATGAAAAAGAATGAAAATGAATGATCTTTTAGTCCCGTTGGCGTTGACTACTGAGCGAAAATACTCAAGGTCGGAATTTAATTAGCCCTAGCTGCCGAGCGATAAATCTTGGATACCGGATTCAACTCCCAAGGTAGGTTTTTTTTATAGGTTTATATATTTTTATTACTAATATTAAAAAGCCTTAAACGAAATACGAAACCATTTGTCTGCGGGCTCCTATAAAATTCGCGAAGCTTAGTCGTACCTTCCTTTTTTCATTATTTTGGACAAAACATCTATTATATAAAGACTGACTCACGTTCCTTCCATTTGTGCGTGCGGGTACCTGTGGCGCCACTTTGCTTCAAATTGAATAATTTCTTCTACAAAACGATTAGTGTGAAAAACAGCCACTTGCAGTCAGTAGATACACGACCACGGGGTATGTGCATATTAGCAGCGATCACTGGCTCGATGTCCATTCTGATTCTGTGTGTCTCTGATTGGTCTGTGTGTGTGTGTGTGTGTGTGTGTGTGTGGAAATAATTTAGTCTTCAACGTAAAAGTTACATGTTAAGAAAATTTGTCTAATTAAGTGTTGTTGCCTATGAAAAAATGTAGTAAGTACATACTGAAGTCAACAACAGGTATTTAATCTCACATTGATATCAAAATTAAAATATCTGTCAAGATGTATTTCCAAAATGTTTAACAGTAAATAATTAATATTTTCAAGTACAATCAAGTTTATCGAACATTCTTAATGAATAGTTTGCAAGTAAGGCCGATATACAAATTAAAAATTTGTACTTTATTGAGAGTTCAAAGTTTGAACACTGACGACACTAGAAATCTGGCTTATTGTGTACGTCCATGCTAACTATAACAAGTAACACACAGAGTTGTGTATAGTAATTATAAATATTTCGAATATTGTATAAATGCAAGCTGTAAAAATAATTTAGCATAACGAATAAACTAGCACAAGAACGCTTTAATATTTGTTCTTACACCCGAATGCAATTGTAACTATACCCCATGTTGATTAATTATCTGTGCGTGTACCGAGGGACCGACTCTGGACCGGGAGCTGCAAACCGAGGAGTTCGCTGTCGGTAACTAGCCTCAACACAAGCGCACCGTACGTCCTATTGTGCACTCTAATGGCCCCGTGGGAATGGGCCGAGTGCGCTGTTTGTTTTGGTTTGCGCTAATAGTTTTCATTGGTTAAGAATGTATGTTGATGATTGATTTTCAAGTGAACGTGTTTTAAATCGCTCGTATGTTATATTCATCGAAGATTTATTATTAGATCGGTCAATGCACTGACTTTTATTCAATAAGCGCTCGAGGTTTAGGTTTGAGTGTTTTAGCACTGTACTGACACCAATCGGAAGAATGTTTGTACTCGTAGACACGGTAAATAAATTATTAGATAACTTTCATTTTATTCGAATGAGTTAATAAATAGATTTTTTATTCATTTACTACACAATCGGGCTTGAGTTCTTATTTACGACGACAGGGATTAAACTCAAGAACTGCCCCGCTGGCGAAGTGCAAACTTCACTTAAAAATACTTACGAAGGATTCTTAGGTATGCAGGTTTCTTTACGATGTTTTTCTTTGACAAAACAAGTGATAATTAACTTGTAATGATTCCAACTCGATTCTGTCGTGTGAGACTGACGGATCAGTAGGCTTACTTATTTATTGTTAATGAGTGATATAGAAAAAAAAAAAAAACACGAAAAATTATTTCGATACAATAACCAAAACTATACCAAAAAACTGTTTAGCGAGTCAACTGTTGTTAGTGACTAAGCACATACGTCTGAAGCTAGTCAAGCCTGACTGTAGGGAATGTAGCTGGGGTGCCACCCTGAATATAATTAGTTAGATACTGTATCATGTTAAAGATATGTATTACCTTTAAAATATTCAACGTTAAAATTTATTCTGAAGTAAATATATACTTTTACACACTCACACACCCGCTGTAGGATACCCGGTGTTGTGGTGGCATGGACATACACAAATATGACACTACAAATATCACATAAATGTCTGCCCCGGCCGCGAGTCGAACCCGGGACCCCTCGCTCGGCAGGCAGGGTCACTGCCAACTGAGCTATGCGGTCGTTAAATATACAATTATTAGTAAAATACGTAAGCTCAACGTATTGAACTTGACTTGAATTCGAACTCAGCACGCACGCCTAATTTTTCAAAGTTATGTGCGTAATAAAAATTGTTTGTTTATTAAGTTCCTCCCTTTTCGTGGAGGAAAACAACATAAACAGCATACTTGACAATTTTGTATTGTGTTCCCGAAGGTGTGTAAATCACTCGGCCTGCGTATAGACTGTCTTTATTCTTTCACATTATAAGACGAGCCCTCGGGGATCCTTATGGATCTTTTTCCCTTGCTCTCTGAATAGCAACAGAAACTTCATGGGTTGTGATGATAATAATTTGATTTTATTTATGTACAAAAACTTAGCACGAGTCTACTGTACTGCCGCGTGTACGTAACTGGTAGAGTTTGTTCTGACAACGCTATACGTCGTGCAGCTTTCCAGCGGATGTTAGCAATAACGAACACCGCATCTGTGTATGGAGTTTCAGGTGTCAAGTAATTTAATCTTCTCTACAGCTGTATTATGCTCAGTCGTTCCGCTGTTACAGCTTGTTATGTCTATTCCTTGCTGCTAGTTAGAGTTATACGGTACAGCTTTAATTTCATTATTGTGTTTCCATACACAAATAATTTTATAATCATGAGATCGAACTTTAGCTCTGAGGATTATGCTTACTAAGGATAGGTTAGGATTATAAGTTCACAATGAAGCTGTAAGACTGTTAAATAGGTAACAGTGGCCGGCTTTAAGAGTAATACCGATCTCATTTATTACATTACAGTCTCATGCTTCAGAGCCTTCATATAGGCATTTCATTGACAATGTCTAACCAAGAAGCGAGCAGATCGATTTATTGAACGTAGTCACTGCACGCGTTAGAAGACACAAGAAACGCGTTTGTAAATTTTCGTTCCGTCACTCGAAGCAATCATGTCACAGCTGTCTCTAAGGCAGTAGGTTTCAGGTGGATATAGACCCCTACCACCATGCACAAATGCTGTCAGGATTAAACCGGGTGGCAAAGAGCGCAGCGACTTCCAACACGAAGGATTGCCTCACGCGTATGGGTGACTAGAACAGGTGGATTCCTTTGTACCTTAAAGGTAACTGCGATGAATATGTCGGGGAAATACAAACGGTTCTTGTTTAAATACTAAATTTGGAGGGATTCTAATACTAAATCAAATATCAAATAGTCTCTATATTATCTCAGAATCATTTCAATTGTGTTCCGGCCGCGGGTAGTAAATAGTTACATAACATAATAATATGATACAATTATCTCTTTGATCATTTATTAATATTAATAGGAGAACAAGGAGCAAAAATATAATAACATTGAGTTATCTATAACACATTAAGTCATTCGTTTTGATGGTTATGGTTACGGATCATAATAATATCTATATTAATAAAATACGATAGAGCCAAATCGATTCTATGTTGTTTTTGTAAATTAATTGATTAGCAGGCTTCGTTATCGATATACAAGATAACATGTTATCGATGAGTTAAAACCAATAGTTGGAACAAATAGCGACGTCATTTCAATCCTATTATAATATTTATTGAAAGCTTTCGGTCGATCTTCCGTACAGGGGACCTCAATTTGAATTCTACGGCGAATGAAAATACCGTGAGTAAACCTGCATAACAGTTCTCCGTAATGTGCTCAGAGGCGTGTGAGGTACGACAGCCTGCACTTGGTCAGAAAGGTGGATTATGGAATTTTCTCTTCAAACTCCAAGAGAATCTTGAGCCCGGTAGTAGGTACTACGATAACAATCTCTGATGATAATATAGGTGACGATGTCGACGAACAATATTATATACGTGAATGTATAAATAATATTACATTAATAATGTTTTTGATGGAACTAAATAAAACCAAACAAAAAATAGCTATAGAAATGTAGATAAAGCAATTCAGAAGCCAGCGGGTCGAAAGTAACGTAAAAAATATGCACCGACAGACAAACATGTAATAAAACACATGTATTATTCAAAAGGTTGCTTCAAAACAATATCTCGAGTGGGCGAGCCCAATCTACATCTTCTATCTATTATTGGTTCCTTGTGTTATGAGTACGCCTGGAATATTTAAATTTCATATTATTAGGTATGGTCGTATGACGACTTCACTTCCGTTTTTTTTCTCTCCCAACGAAATAAAAATAAGTTCCTTATGTGGAAATCAAATGAAATATATTGGGTATCACCTTGTACACGTACTGTAAGTAATTTATAAAAAAGATATAGTAAATTAATTATCAAATATCAAACAAGATTGGGTGTGTGTTTATGTGTGTCTAATAAAGAGGTTTATGACCGTATGTGGGCTTCGAATCTGAACCTATTGCAGCTGTATCTGAAAATCTATTTTTACACAATGCTTGATAGTTTCAATCGTTAATTACCGTTAGTTATCTATAAATGTAATAAAAATTTTAACAGATGCTTTCCGTAAATGAAGGATATATGAAAAAAACTGTTTATAGGGGCTTTTATTAACGCAATAGACCCAAGACAATAGTTATAAGAATTTTTGTCTGTTTGTCTATCCGTTTGTGACCGTTAATTTCAGTAACGGCTTAGTCGATTTCGTTATGGTTTTCACCGTTGTATAGCAGGAAGCATCGTTTAATATTGAAAGTTGCAATCAATAAAATGCTTATAAAAAAACCTAGCAACAATGACATACAACAAACATGATTATATTTCAAAATTTTGCACCCTAATCATGTTTCACTATTGAATCTGCTGTTACAGGTAAATAGATTTACCTTGCATGTATTAATTTGGTGTACAATAAAGAACATTTGGTTGTTGTTGTAACATGGATTGAAATCAAAGTTTTTTACCGTGTTTTCACGAGTATCGGCATACTCATATATCTTTACCTGGCCGTATATATATATATATATATATATACCTATAAATAACTCATGTACGATGTTAAGGTTTTTACCTACTTCATTAGATAAGTTATCTATAAGCTAGGAATCATATTAAAGATGGACGAATGTTGTACGATTTGTACTAAACCAGAGCCAGTTAACAATGTTGTGACGTTAATGACGTCCTTATAGAAGACGTGACGTCTATGAATTGCGACCACTTATCGCTAGGTTTCCCGTCTGCTTGAAAATACATGATATATAAACTAAATCTGGAATCAGCCTTAATATAATTCCCATAGCAATAAAGACACGTAATAAATAATGCGATAGTAATACAGTGAACCACCAGAATTAAATAACAGATCTGTAACGAACGGACCGGGCACAGACAGATAATGTATATTTAATGGCTCCCTGCAGACTATCAATTTTGGTTCAGAAAACCTAAATTCAAACGGTCCCACCACAGATATTTCACATCGAGCTGCACTCGCTTTAGGAAAGGTCGGTGTGCGGAATAAAATGAATGCGGGCACAACACTTGCATTGCAATGCTTTCCATGTATATTTATTCTTCAGATAGTGATACTCTTATAGGGGATCTAAAAGTGGCGTGTGATAGCGAATTGATTTTATTCTAGTTTAGCAACACATCCTCAACTGGATTTGTTTAATCTGTGTTTACCTTTAGAAATCATTCCTCATATATATCACGTGGTTAACATTTCAATCCAAAGAGAGTAGCGGTAGCGATAATACTACTTTTTACACTTTAAACTCACTATCGGTAATATAGGAAACCTAGATTAAAATGTTCAAATAACATGTGTATGGATTCAACCCGGAAACAATATCATCACTTTACACGTATTGATATATCTTTACTTCCATCCATCCATCCATATTAACAAGAAAACAGAGTCGAATCTGTGTATCAGATAAGACATTTTTGAATATTTTATTTTTATTGTATATAACAATAACGTGTTACGTACACACACGCATATATATAACTGATTATATACTAGGACACTTATAATACTGGGAATAAGGTCTATTTTCACATAATTTTTCAAAGAGTCTTTCTAGGAGTCTCTAACTAAACATAAACCTACATAGGTTGATGGGATTCTTCACCTCTGCGGTATCAGTCAGTTACCAAGCGTTCCCAGCTTTCTTCTTTATCGGCGTTGAATCAATGCCTTTAGTGTTAAGGACGTCGCTAGTCAACGTTGGTCATATACCGTCCGGTGACCTGTTTGCAAGTTGGTCAGCTGTTGACACACTACTGAAAGAGATAATGACAGAGAGAAAGAGATAAGTTAGAGAACGAAAGAGATGGTATTTGTTCTTTTTTTGAAGTATTACTAGTTCTGAGCTGGTCATGGCCCAGGTACAGTTACACTGATTGCACGGCTATCAGACCGGAACAGTAGTAACGAAACTACGAAACTATAACACTTACTGTTTGTTGAACGTTTTTGTGTTGACATAAGTCTTGTAAAAACTTAAATTATTCCAAAGTATACGAAAATGCCTAAAGTATCACAAAAAAGTTTGCACGTATTCCAATACCTAGGGTAAATAAGAAAAAAAATAATATGGTATACAGAAAAAAACTTAAGACGCCTGAAAAACGAGTAATTATTTCAGATATGATATGGATTCCAAACTTCGGTATTGATTTTTTTTATTATTGTCATTTTTTTACGTTTTACACACTCACATCCTGCACTAGGATTTCCTGTTTAGCGGATGGCATGGACATACATAAATATGACATCACAAACACCCACGACCTAAGAACAAACATTTATCTGTCACATAAATGTCTGCCTCGGCCGGGAATAGAACCCGGGACCCCCTCGCTCGGCAGGCAGGGTCACTACCAACTGGGCTACGAGGTTGTCCAATTAAATTAAAAGTAGGGTAGGAAATAAAGTGTAGGCTTTTATTTTTCTTACAAACTAACATGGGACGTGGTGTAGCATCATTACATATGTTATGTGATACCTCCACAAAGCTGCTAACCGAAAGACAGATTTAAAACTAGAGTACATAAATACAACTCAATCGTCAGTCAGTATTCGATTTCTGAAAATTTTAATGTGTCAAGGATCCTAATAGAGATGATATGGAAATTGAAGAACCACAGTGCTTGAAGATTTTTTTATGGTAATAGCCGAGAAACGAGCAGACGAGCCACCTGATGGTAAGTGGTCACCGTCGCCCATGGACATCAGCAAAACTAAAGGTATCACGGATGCGTTGTCAGCCAGGAAATGAGAAGAGGCAAGAAAGAAAGTAATGTCTCTCAAGCCCCCAGCCACACACTACAAGTCATTTAGCGGCCGACTCAAGCAGGAGGGTGGTAGCTAGCCAGGCAGGCTTCACGGAAAGATAATAATACCAATA
>DWPT01002786.1:0-15525 GCA_018251895.1 Agathymus mariae mariae | reverse complement strand
AGTTATTGTTTAAATATTCTAAAGACAAAATTAAATCAAAATGAGGATAAAATACTTTATAGCCCTAACAAACGTGTATAATTAATTTATCATAGATATTGTTATTTTTATCTTTATTTTTAACAAATCCATTATAAAAGTATACTGATGTAAAACCTAAGCTTTGTAGATTATATATTTAAAAAAAAAGTCTGTAATTGAGACCAATCCTTTATTTTTGAAAATTTTTCAATAAATAAAGTAGGATAATATGAATTTATACTAAAATTACAATAAATATCTGAGTCATAAAATGGAAATATTATTCTGTAACTAAATTTCGACATTAATGCTTCTAATAGTTAATTGAGAATATCAACTTTTGGTACAGTGATTACAAGCTGAATATTGGAATATGGAGCTAAAAAATATGCGAAAACCAAAGAACTTAAAAGTTAAGACATCATTGAAGATAAAATCTAAAAGGAAAGTGGTCGATTCGATTAAAATATACTGATTCAGCGGTCTACTCCGCCGCTTTTGATAATTGAATGAAAATATCACTTTTGACACGCAATAGTCGGGAGTGATAAGGATCACGTCGAAGAAAGAACGATTTTGTATTCATAGACCCATTAGGGTTTACCGCAAATTGAAATATAGTAGCATTTAAAAAAGGTTACTGATTGTAATCTGAGATCTTGTTAAGTTTTACTACCTACTTACTTTAGTTATTATTACAATCACTGAGAAGTGTAAATTTGAAACAATGTTTTTTGAGAAATATAGCATAAGGATATGTCAAGGTATACATACAATTATATTCTCAAATATTTACATACGTCAATTAATTATATTGATTAAGTTTAGAAATAATATTGACACTTGAATTAATATAAAATGAAACAATAAAAAAAAAATTAACATAATGACACTAACATACAATAAAAACCACAAAAATAAACACAAGAAAAATATACAATAAATGCAGCACTTATTGAGAACTGTCTATCGATAAAGTTACGAATAAGGAATATTTCGTACATAATATTAAAAACAAGTCCAAAGTATTTACAAGCATCGACACATAGTCATAAAACTAGTTGAACAACACAACACTGCACTTAAAACGCACTATATAAGACTTTAGTTCACGCACTTCAGTAAGTTTAAAAAGGTTTATGAGTTTGTTGAGCCTATTGTACGTTATACATGCGTTGCTAATGGCTGTTGGTTGCCGTTACCTGAAAATCATACTTGGATTAAAAGAAAAGTTTAACGTAAAAATACAAATTATATGAGCTCCGAACATGTTTGTCAACTATAATTAACTTAACGAGGTGATAGAAACACTTAAAATGTGATATAATCGGAACAAAATTCAGTTTTCTTTTGTGACAATAAAACGCACACAAAATGCGAAATATTGAGGCGGTTAAATATAATCTTGATGTTATAAACAATCCTTGATAATAAACACAACTTATTATTGTATTAAAATTTTATTATGATCATTTAACGAATCCTTAGTCTTAATTATTTGTTTTCTAGGTTTTTAATGGTAACAGTCAGTGAAATAGTCAAGAAAGACGCTATAAACTCATTCATTATCTATTTTCCCACGCATCACGCAAATACTACATAACTGATATAACTTCTATTGCCAATAAAACAATGCGAAAACTCCCATAAGGAACACCAAAGTCCTTTGAACAGCATTTGAATTACACTATTATATGTGGCAAAAGGAACACCGTATTAACAGATGGGGATAACTCTATTCTTGATTACAGGCCTTGGAGTTGATATAAATAAGTATAGATATAATAAAAATATTAATGCAATAACTACAAGAAATGTTAAATCCTTACCTTTTTTCGTAACCGTAGTGTTACCTAAAGTTCGTGTGGATGGAGCGAGTATGTAATGAGCACTTGGCGACTGAGGAGTAGCGGATGTCGTCCCTACACCAGTCTGTAAGAAATCTATGTATTAGATAATTAATATTACCAATACTACTACACTGTACAGTCCCATAACCAACCTCTAAGTAAGTTATCATAAATAAATAACAAAAATGGAACAGCAGTGCTTCCTTAGCTACTAACCAAAATATAGCATATTTTATTTTATTTATGTCTCTCAGCAATCTTGGTGTTTTACGTATTTCGGCTATTGGTACATATGAAGATATAAGATTCTGCTGAGACACCTTATTAAAATGAGGGGTTTTATATGCTTTTAATGTTTTACCATTTGAGTCTTTATTTTTTTATATCATCATATCTGAACGTTAATTTCTCGTTACGATTTCATAAGTAGGTTGTTAGCAATCCATTTCAACATTGTGAAATAAGATTTCGACTAAGGCATGAGTCAAAAGCTTACATAATAGAATGTGCGTTCCTTCGGATGTACTGGGATACGCCTTTATCAGCAATGAAAGATAAATTTAAAACAAATGTAAAACACGTGGAGCACTCAGAGAATTTTGCAAAATTTAAAATAAAGTTACAGTTATTATTATTATTAGTAAATGTTTAAACTTTAATGTTAATAATGTGACTATGATCCATGACCATGGTCATTGGGTCGAAATATATAAGTAAAAAATACAAAAATTGTCTGCAGTCGTTACATTTAAAAACATATATAGATTATAAAAAATAAAAATTCAAACTAGACTTAGAATAAGGGGAAAAGAAAGAAAAGAACAAAAAAAAGAAGTAGTTACCGCAGGCTGAGCGCTGTCAGTCGACATCGTGGAATTCGTAATGGGGCTTGTCGCGCACTGGGGCGACGCGAGGCTCGCCGGCGATGTTATCGAATGCGATGATGTACCTGTTTGGGGTTATGAAGCGCTAGTCGTCATAAAATTATTATATTTCCTCACCCTATAAAAATAAAATAAAATCTAAAGTACAGATTTAGTAAACACTGATTGGGATTTATTTTCAATATGGTTTTACCAACATAGATCAATCGATAAATTACCTTTTCATCTTGGTGAATATTCTTGGTTCATTCTGCGAGATCCTGTTAGAGTTTGACTAGGTTTGTACACTTAAGGTTCTTAATTATGGGATAAGTACTTACCCCTTATAAAGAGTTGCTTAGAATAAAATCTAAGTGAAAACTTCGTGTACAGTCATTATCTAGTAGTCAGTGCTTACTTACCAGAAGGTAAAATTACTGAACTCCTAACAGAAGAATAAGGTGGAGGAGCAGGAGTTGATGCAGGTTTAGCGGTATTCACAGCTGAAGTAAATCCAAGGCCTCCACCAGCCCTTAAATGAGGATTTCCATAAGTGGCTGCGTATCGAACGTCTACCCCATGTAGTATACCGCCATTGGGTACCCTACTACCTGTTGAGAAGTATATTTAATCAGTAACATTCAGTCATTCACCAAGACAATTGTTAAAGATACTTTAAATACTGCTTTTATCTTAAAGCAAAACTATATATATCAAACTTAATAATCATAACATGGTAAGTGAGCCTTGTTACAAAATTACATGACATAATTAATTATTGTGCAGCCCATAGGTACTAGTACAATCAACTGCATGGTAGTACAGTATACAAAGCTAGCTATAAACACACCCAATAATATTACGTTACTCACAATGTTTAGCTGTTTACCTTTCTATTCAATACCCTTTATAATTTCCGACAAAGGTAACAAAAGCTTCTCTTTCGCGTTTTCAGCATTATACGTTAACAAAGAAACGGAATCTGTTATTTATCAGGTTTCTAATTTACCAACCTTTAAATTTTGCTTAGCTATTCAACGTTACTTCGTAGTTGCTTAAAATTTACAGGTAGGTATACCAGCACCACTATTGTATATTGTAGAAATAACTGTTCGTAGAGACTTGAGATTAATGCTACATAGATTTCTATATTGGATAAATAAAGTCAATCTGCTACGTAAATACAATTCTAAAAATTAATTATATTTACATTTTCTTTTTAATATCTTAATAATCGACAAACGAACAGACGAGCCACCTGATGGTAAGTGGTCATCGTCGCCCATGGACATCAGCAAGCCCAAAGGTATTACTGATGCGTTGTCGACCAGGAAATGAGAAGGTAAGAAAGAAAGAAAGCACGTAATGTATAGCCTCTACCCATCCGGAATAATATACCTTTCAAATGGTAAAATATTTTTTCAAATAAGTTAATTGATTTCGGAAATTACTTTCCGCATTTACGCTAACTCACAAAATTTGCACTCTCTTTTTATAATATTAGTATAGATCTTTCGAGTTGCATTTCACAAGGTCTTAAATTTAAGTGACAATTGTACAAATTTGATTAATACAACGCACATTATGAGTTTTATTGTCGATTGAGCAATCAGAAAGATTCTCTAGTTTTTTTTTATACTAGTCGACAAACGAGCAGCCGAGCCATAGACGTAGAATTCAGTAGCAACGAAAGCATCTTCGAAGTGTTGCCCAACCTTAAAACTAGCGGGGGCCCCGTATTATTACTGGCTCCCTGGAAGGACCGTTCGTTATTCAGCAGGGTGCACCACGAGCAGAGGAGATTGGCATGGACTCGAGGAAAGGATGGATGGAGCCACTAACACCTCAAAAACTTTTCGATTCTTATTCAAAATTATTTCAAAATCAATTGCAACTATTCAAAAAAGAATAAACATCGACAACCAACGGTCAACAGATTTCATTTCATTTGAATAGGTTACTTCGACGGCAGTTCACTTAAACAGCACACTTAAATACAAATATTTCCTGAAAAACTATCCTAAAAACTAGACAAGCGAACTTTAAAATACATACTAAAAGCGTACAGACATTTCTAATTCCTGAAAAGCCAAAGCATTTTCCAATTTACCAACCTTCAGGCACTCCTAAGTTATTCAATGCGTTGCTACTGCCTTGTCGCTTAGCGGTCCTTTGTAAAGAATTGTTCTGGGAACCATTGGCCGGATTGTATTGCACTGTAGACGGCGTGTCTACGCTTCTCGGTAGACTGCCGTTTATTGACCTAGAATACAATGCCGCTTTTAAAATTTACTGCGTTCAGGGGCGTACGCCTTTCTTTCTTTTTTTCTGTGCCGGGAATCCATGCGATATTTTTTATGTTTGTCGGCGACAGAAGATAAAATATCAGTGAATGTGTTTACCGTGAATTATGTTTGAACAATATTTTAAATTTGACATTGGTTTAATAAAATATATTTTACCGATTTAGAAAATAGACATTAAAAAGTAATTTTGTTGTATCGAAATCATTTAAATCGTAAATCTTTTGGAAGGATACTGAATGCTAAATTGTCTGTAAATCCTAAAAATTAGAACTGTCACGGAATATACTGTTGGAAATTGGATGATCCAATCTGTTATAATGACAAATTTCAGAAAATGTCAGTAATGATAATAAACTTACCTGTTCGGTGTCAGTTTATCGCTGCCTATCGTGGGTGACTGCACCCTCAAAGACCCAGGGGTATAGTCATGTCCGTAATGAACATACGTTTGGTATCCGTTGTTGAATCCATTAACCTAGGAAACGTTTAAAATGGAATTAAATAATTTATAGATTTAAAAAGAAAAAAACTTTACAAATGGCGATGATGAAATATGTATACGTAATTTCGGTAATAAAATAATTCTAGCGTTAACATACAAAACATGTAACAACTTAGTGAAATAACGCGAAAAATATATATTTATTACGATACTAAATGTGATAGCAAATTATCTCAAACGCTCGTATATAAGGAAAACCGAAACTGAAACTATAATAATACAGGATATACTTTGAAATATGTACAAATGTTCAATACAATGTCAATAACAATAGAAAAATATGTACCTTATAACAATCAGAATATAAAATACGTACCTTATAACAATCAGAATATGCAGGATCGCTATAGTCGTTGCTGTAGCGATATCCTTGATAGGAATTGCTCTGATTTATTGCTGATAGTGGTACAGAGCCTGCCAAAGGTATTCCACTTCCCAACTTAGCGTTCGAACATAGAGTACTATCGGAACCAGTGTTTGAATAGTCCTGTAGATAAAAGTCATCAATGTTATTTGATAAAGCTCGAAATATGATAAATAAGAAACAACAAAATAATTTAAAATATAGGAGGAACACATACAGTAACGATAGCCTAGTGACTTAAACGACGGTCTCCGGAACTGGAAATTCGAGTTCGGATCTTGAACGGACCACAAATTTTTCGAATGATGTGCATATTACAAATTATTTATCACTACCTTCGGTGAAAGTAAAAACCTGCATACCTGAGAGTTCTCATTAATATTCACAAAGGTATATGAAGTCTGCCAACCCAAACTTGGCCAGCGTGGCGGACTATAGCCATAAACTTTTTCATTGTAAGAGGATATTCGAGCCCAGCAGTGGGACAATATGGATTGTACTGATGATGGCATATCGTTGTAAAATATATATGTTAAATAAAATTTGTTACATTTGTTTTTTAGTAGTTTTATATTTAAAGCTTTAAAAAATTGTTTGCAAAGCAGAATAAAATCTCAATGTAATATGTCGAAACCAAATCAAGAAAAATGACTTAGTAAACAGAAAAGCTAAAAAGCTAAAACGATTTTAAATTGAATTTCCATTGGTGAAAGGGGCTAAAAAGAAATTTTCACGTTCGCCAGCAAACATGGCTCACGGATATTTCCGATAGTTCTAACGCTAATATAATACTTACTATTTCACAACTACCATTCGCTTGTCGCAGTTCGAGTTTCAAATCGCTTATGTTTGAATTTCTATCATTCTCTTTGAATAACTCTTCCGCTGTGACTGTAACATCTGGTTTCTCTGTTACTTGAGCCTGCTTGTTCTTTCTTTGCTTTCTCTGGCATAGTATTACTAGCATTATAATCGCCGCCACCATTATCGTTCCTGATGTCACTCCAAATAGAATCAACAGTAGGGGGAATGATTCTAAAAATAACAAGATTATTATCTTTATATACGAGTATTTGTGATGCTTGCCGTGTTTGGTATTTTCACATTTGGATGCATTAAGTTTGAATTTGAGACTAAGAATTTTTATGTTTTTGGCCATCACTCCAAAAACTAAAAGAGTTTAAATTCACATTTGTTTTTAAAAAGGGAGAAAAATAATAATCAAGTCTAAATTTGTTGAAACTTTTCAAGATGATAATAAAGTGTACCTACCGTCGTTTATAACATTTTTAAATAGTTCATAAGCATAAAGACCATTTTTTACGGAATATAAAAATATGGTTGTTTTTGTAGCTGACTTATTTAAGATATAACGATGACATTGTACTAGGATATATTATTTGTATTATCATCATTCATAGTATAGATGAATTTTGATAAAATTTTAATCAAAAGTGTCAAATTGCTCGTCTTTATGTCAAAGTTATAAAGTTCCAAAAGCTCATACATCTTGAGCGATAGTTGGCAAGTATGACGGAAGCCATAAGGCCATTGCAGAAACGAACGCGCATTATCGTAAAATTATCGCTGAACTTTATGCGAAATGGGTATACAGTTTGTTTCTTAGGAACACTATAGTTTCCATAAACGAGTTTTTATATTACATTGATTACATAAATTACATATTTATTATACATTAAGTTAATAAACGTTTACACACTCACACCCCCTCTAGTATTCCCTGTGTTGCGGGTGGCATGGACATACACAAATATAACATCACAAAGACCCATGACTATAGACCAAACATTTGTCTGTTACCTAAATGTCTACCCCGGCCGAGAACCAAACCTGGAACCCCTCGCTCACCAAGCAAGGTCACTGCCAACTGGGCTAAGAGGTCGTCAAAGCCGTAAAACTGATTATCCTTGATAATTTTTTTATTTTTTACCTAAGTGATCAGTAACATATTCAATTCTAATATTAAACTTCTATTTCTGGGAACCGAGTCTCTGTAAACATAATCGTTAAAGGACGTTACAAAATAAACACTACTGTTTATGATAATTGATTTGAAATATAAAGCCTAGTTAATTTTAGTTTTTGAATTTCATATGTCACAGTAGTGTGTCAAATAATTTAAGGACACGGCTTATAAAGCCAACAGAAGATTACTAAAAAATAATATGATTAATTAATGGTTCCCTGGTACTTCAAGAGAAAATATGAAAATACTTTGAGATTCTGCGTGAAGCCAACAACAAATGAGCAACACACCGCTTGTAACATAAAATGTTTAATATTTTACAACTTAACTTACAAGTGGAAAACTTTTGAAAGATAAAACAAATGCTATTTAATAGAACGGAAGAAGACGTTGAATAAAATTCCGAAACATTGTCCCGAGGGTAATAAATAAACGTGACGCAAAAGTTGAAGTTCCAAATTTAAAAATGGATTTAGATTCCAAATCTCAACTGGGTCTTAAAACGGTAAATAAAGGACTTAAAATTTCATTCACGTCATGTTGCGATTGTTTGTTACTCTCTTTCCAGTTTTGTGTTATTAATAAGAATTTATTTAAGAATAATACAACATTGCCCATTGACAGCAGAAAAGTGGGAACAGCGAAGTAAATTGAGTAACTTATTTTAGTAGTACTATTAAAATAAAACACAGTAGCGATAGCTTAGTAGCGGTTTGAATGTCGACTTTTTACTCGAAGGACCCGAGTGTTAATTAAACGAAATCTATTCGATATTGGTGTTTATAGACACTTTTCGAAGGTCAAACTACATTTCGGTCAATTCCAAGCGAATTTTATCATAAATAATTCCACATCACGACGTGAGGTAACTTACACAATTGGAATTCTAAAAAAATGTTCTCAAGGTTAGTCACCCGTCTCAAGTTGGTCCAGCGTGATTTAGGCAAAAAATACGCACACAATATACATTAAACTGATACTTCATAAGACTGTAAAGAGGTCGGGCTGCTTGACGTTCATTGATAGTTTACGAGTATTACAGTTAAAGTGCTTTAGGATACTTTCGACAGTGAGGTTTTTATTATTAATCATCATTTGGAGTAAGTAGACGTTATGCAGTCGTAAAGTCAGGGATACACTTGGACGATAAAGAAGACATTCAACTTAATGTTGCTAATAAAAAATATGGCCGCGTTTAGTACAAATTAACGTTAATAGTAATATCCCCGCTTTCAGTACTACCTTAGTATTATATGTATCTTAAATGGTTGATAAGACATTTGTGAAAGATGAAGTTTGAGTCAACTTTATATTTACTTATTTGCCTTTGGAAAAAGAGGCCGTTAAAAAGTACATAAGTGAGAGAGAGATAGAGAAAAACAAAAGACAGAAACATAATGGAGCCTATTGATATAACCGAGGAAGCTTGAGAACTTGCTGTTGGACAGTGGCTCTTTCTTTCTTTCTTGTTGAGATCATTAATTTGTACGCCCTATCTTTACTTATCTTACATATAGAAAAAATGCATTATTTATTGACAGTCACACTTCGACGATTATTTTATAATATACTAATATTAAAGTTAATTAATATACTAATAATAAAGTTGATATTGCTATGTTTTAGTAAATTGCTATGTTTTATGAAATTGAAATCTACAACATAATCAGATTCTCTATGAAACAAAATTCTTTTTGTATTTGATACCACAAGCTTTCCTCGCTTTAATATAGGTTTATTTAGGTACTTCATAGTCAGTTCCTTAAAAAGTTGATTTTTCAAACTTAAAATTGTCTACGGTTACTTTTATTGTAATATTTAAACTAGTAATTCATTATTAGGTATACTAAGGGTACTTACTATTTGGTTGAAGAACAATTTCTAGCGTATCACTTCCGTAATCATTTGTTACGTTGCACTTGTAGGTGCCAAAGTGTTTCGTCTGGCTCTCCCGAATTATGAGTGTTGAATTCACTATTCCACCTGGTTGAAGGTCTTCTAGAAATGCGTAGTCCTGTTTATAAAGGAAACCAGTTGATAAGTTACGATTGATAGTCAAAAATTATTTGTATATATGCCAAAAAATGGACATGTAAATTTACTGATGTTTATTTTGTAAGGTGACGAGTTAAAATTTAGGTAAATTTATAAAAAAAACCTTACTTAAAATTTTACATTTATATTATTTATTAACTTATTTAAAATAAATTTATCCAATTTCTTACTTAATATAAATGAACAAAAAAATTTTCCTGTCGATGGTATATCTCAAATGGGTACAGATTACATCAATATTTATTGGTTACTTTTTAACATAACGAAATGCTTAAACAGGCAGACAGGTAGCTTTATTTGCATTTACAGACTTTTATTATATTTATCATAGTGGGAATATTACTACTTTACACTTATTACCTGATCATGGAGAGCGTCTATTTCTTTTCCCTCAAAGGTCCACGAAATTGAATCTATTCTTGGTACTGAGAAAGCTGCACATTCTATATTTACAGAATCACCTTGTGAGCCAAACTGGGTGTGATTCGATACGATCTTGGGCGGCCCTGTGAAAAAAAACTTCCATTAGTTATATAATTATTACTCTTTTCGGTTTATCTATTAAAATGCTTAGATCTAGCAAATTATCATGCCTTTCATTTGCCGTGCAATGACTTATACAATCATGGACATTTTATAATCAACTCTTTGAGGTTGATCAACGAATTATTACTTCTATTGGAAATTAAGAAGGAAAGCCTCGTTTCTACATGTAACTAGTGGTTGTTTTATCGCGAAGTTATTGATTGGTCGTACATTTTACTTGTCATAAGCATTTCTTCAATTTAAATACTCGTAATGGATTTAGATACACGTTTACAATCGTTAAAAACAATTTAAATACTGATTTTTTATACCAATTATTTAAAAAAAAATAATTAGTACGTTCTGCATTTTGTTTTTCTGCATTTTCTGTTCAGATATCTTTTTAATAGATTAGATCGACGACGTCATTGATGTCAATATATAAATAATTTTTAATTTGTCTTGGGTAATAAGCTGACTGAAAATGTCAAATAACTATCAAGCAAATAACAAAAAAGCAGTCTTAATTTCCATCGTCTAAAATTTAAACCGTTTATATGAAAGAAAGAAAGAAAGAGTTATCATATTGCATTTACAATATTATCGATATTATACGAATACAGTGGAGATCCTTGGGGGAGGCCTATGACCTATGGCCTATGACCAATGATAATTATAAATTCGATATTCTGAAAGAAGCATTACGTCTCCGAAAGGTCAAACTAACTTTTAGTGGAACAAAACCAATGACTTTTTTTTATATGTTACTTAAACCATTCAAATAAACGTTCAGAAAAATCTAAACATTCACAACCCCGTTATAAGATTACCTTGTTGCAGGTGGAATAAAACACTACTGATAAACTTAGTCACTAATGTTGTCACGTACACTGTAATTGATATTACTGTATCATATTTGTAGAATAAGAATAAAGGTTTTTGCATAAGCTTTGCCAAATCATCGGTCATTAATTGTGTACCACAGGGCTCAATTCTAGGTCTTATTATTAGTTTATATTAAAGATTTACCGTAATTAATTAGCAATCATGCAGACATTGTACTGTTTGCTGAGGATCATTAATATTTAAGACTAAAAGATATAAATGAAATGTTGGCTATGTAAATAGTGCGTTGCCCCATGTATTAGATTTGTTTACTATAAAAAAAACTAGTTTTTAAATGCAAACAAATAAAATTCAGTGTATAGAGTTTGCATTACCATTTGGTAATGGTTTCTGCAAATTTGCGCAGAAAGAAAGCAAAATCTTAAAATAAATTAACAAAACGTTGATTATCTAGTAAGCGACAGTATATTAAGTGACATATTACAAGGTAAACTTTAATAGGCACGCCATATCGGTTCTCGCAGGCAATCTAAGAGGTATATTTATGCTATTAGAACGCTAAGGCAGTTTTCCAACGCCAAAACATTTAGACCTGTTTATTTTGGCTATTTACATAGTTTCACTATACCAAAATGTGTTAATAAGGGTTAAAGTAGCTGATATAGGTTCAGTATTAGTTACTACAGTATTCTGGAACTGAGAAAACGTGATAAACATTGATATAATTATGATCTCAAGCTATTTAAAGTCTTCTTTCAGGTCTTCAATTGCTTTTTAAACATTACAACAAGTATTAATTTATAACAAAAAAGGGATAATCCGTGTAAATACTCTATGTATAAGTATGTAGAAATACATTTTTAAAACGGGTTAATTCAATATTATAATCAATTGTACCTGTAACATTTAATATTCATGATTCGACTATGAAACAAATCATAATGAATTATTCAACACTTTTGTTGTTGCCGGTACTGTTCCAATAGGATTAAGTGCAGTCGCATCGATAAATGATAAAGTACACAAATTTTCAATAGAAAGCCAGTCACGAACTAATCAAGATTATAACGATATTGCCTGTAATTTTATGAATAGTTCTGATTTAATATTCATTAACAATTGTAACAATAGGTAATAATCATTTTCAAAATACAATAACGTGTAAATGATTACAAGTTTTATATCGATTATATTGTAATACAATTATATTTTGAATAAATAATTATAAAGTCGAATTTCTGAAATACCTCAAATCTTTATTACTACCATGAAAATTGTAATTGATGCAATATTCTCTTTTGAAGAGACTAGAACGGGAGTTGAATAAATAACAACATTATTTCACATTTAAACATTATAATACTCGAGCGATGTTATAAAAAGCTAATATGCATACGTGTAACGATTTTAATTAAATACTAATATGCTGCTTCCGGGCTGATACGTTATGTGGTTTATTCCGTGAATTAGGCCAAGGGCATATCGTCTTGTATTTATAATGAAGGCAACGAAAACCTTTTAGAAAGCATTTGTAATTTTCACGGAAACACCAAGGGTTGAGGCGCTGCTTCCACTGCTAGAGAACAACGGGTAAGCGAATATCTATGTAATATTGAGAATTGTTGGATTCATAAAAAAGAACTAAAGTGCTCGTATCTCGACGACTTGTGTGGGTGGTAAGTGATTGACTGAGGTAATCAGCCGCTGGTGTGGTCGAGAGATGTATGGTTAACCATCAGTGTCAAAATTTCTAGATGTCTTTGATACATCTGAAAGCCCAATTGTTTGTTAACGCAAAATAGCGATCGTTAAGCTACGTCGGAGGCCATCGCACGGCATAATATTCCGACGCTTGAGTTCGCCACTAATAGCTTACTCAACCTGAACTGATATACATATGCAATGCACCGTGATAGGGGTATACATATATATATATATCTTTCATTTGTTCTCATAATGAGACGAGTCTCTACATTTTTCTTCAGTAATAGGTATATTTAAGGTCTATATGATTTTTATGTAATATACGTAAAACAAACCACAATAAATTATCGACCTGTTTAGACATATTTAAATGATGTCGTTTAATGACTGGTAGTTAGATCATGCCGATAAAACCCTTCAGGAATAATAATTATTAGCCACACTATAAGGCTTTAGCGTTCTAGATTTATTTCTGTGTTCATTTATTCAGGGGTCGTTGTTAATGTTAATTACCGTGAAATAATGAGTAAGAAATATTTAGTCTCCAGTAAATACTATTCGGTGACGAGTTAATAATTTATATTTATTTTTAGACTTTTACGTGAAATATAACAACTGCTATTCGGAATGAGTATAGTACAGTATAGTAACCCGTCATCACTTCGGTTTGAAAAAATCCCGGGATTAAAAGGAACCCTAATTTTGACCGCTATATATACGCTACAAATATGCCATTAAAAATCTAAATCTGTTCTGTAGCTTTGATGTTATACATACAAAAATACAAATAAATATTTTCAAGATTCTACGAGTGTATCGTCTATATCTTAGGGTGTAAGAGGTTCAGTTCACCCTTGAGCGCAAGCCAGCTTCCCCTGCTCGTGATGCACCGAGCTGAACAACGCATGAAGCTATAGTGACCAGTCTCCTGTACGCTAGACTGTGTACCGCCTAGTTTAATCCCGACGGTAACTTCGTGGTAACAGGTTTTTTTGACCATCCGGCTAGATACTATCCTTCTTCTAAAACCGACCATTAAATGATTAATTGAATTAAAGTAATAATGCGTGTGTCCTGTTACGTTTCGGTCGGCAAGGCGTCGGTGGCTTGTGGTGTTACTGATATCCATGAGAGACGGTGACCTCTTACCGTCGAGTGGCTTGCCTGCTCGTTTGTCGACTAGTTAGATAAAAATATATTTAAAACAAAGTCTATCTACATACAAATTTCCAAAATATATTCTGCGTAGAGATCCGGCCGCGTTTCAGCTTTGTTATTAGTAAGAATAATATGTAGAAAGTATAATAGTTTCGTATTCGGGTAAGCCATCCAAACCCTAAGCCTGTAAGTACATCATTGTAATTAAAGCGAAACATTCCGTGTTATGTTTAGAGCTCACCCCAGATCTAATGGTCGTGATATGTCTGTTCCACGGCAGCAATCCGCCACGGCATCTAGTATTTAAAACAGCTTCGATTTAAGGCGTGAATAATTTATAACTGCGATAAGATCAAACCACACCGTGATACTGTCATTGTTGATCATAATTTGGTGATGTGCTCTTTTAACCGAATTCAAAGATGAGGTTCTCAATTCTATGTTTTACTTCAGAACTCTGTCATTTAA
Source organism: Agathymus mariae mariae (assembly GCA_018251895.1). Classification (NCBI taxonomy): domain Eukaryota; kingdom Metazoa; phylum Arthropoda; class Insecta; order Lepidoptera; family Hesperiidae; genus Agathymus; species Agathymus mariae. The sequence continues at coordinate 876 of DWPT01002786.1, read as the reverse complement.
TAATCGATATAGAAAATTCCTTTTCCGTTTGAGAGGTTATACTTCCCGAATGGCCCCACTTTAATTTGAAGCAAAAGTACCGCCCCCAACGCTAAAAAATATGAGATCAAACTAAGAAATACACCTTCATCACATTGCAGTCGCTCTTTCAAATATTTCCTTATAAGATTATTAACATAAATGTTACTGTCGTCGATTCTAATTGATGTATATTTTCTACTTTCTTAAATATAATAATAACGCTTAGCATAATAATTGTATTATTCTGATAATGTCTTTATATGTCTAATTTATTTAATAACGATTAATTGAAATGATAATGAAAACTGATAATTGATGAAGATAATTACTAATATTATTAATTATTTTATTTCCTATTATATTAAGATTTCGATCAAAGTTATTTGATTCAAATGAATTCTTGAATATCCAAAAACAACGTTTTGTTCTTTAGTTATTATAATTTGAAATATTATTATAATACAGTACCATTGGATAGTAGGTGGCAAAGTAGCACACATGGCATATGATATATCTAAAACAAATTCTGTTAGGTTATTGGGTCCGATTCTAAAAGTCTATTGAGTGTTAGATAGAATAAAATTTTCTAAACAGATTTAAGTGGCTTTATTAAAATTATTAAATTAATCAACTTGTGTATATTATCAATTTATCCTATCCATGAATTATTATATTCTTATCAAAAGAAATACAGGAGATGGACTTTCAACTACGGAGATGTCGACATTTTATGGAAGTCATATTTCTAGGTGTCAAAAACAGGTAGCTGTTAAAAGTAACCGCTAATACTTACGTACCTACAGCCTTGGCCAAAAGTATTAGGCACCCTACAACTTGCTGCATATTTCGGGTATA